>RANY01000587.1:0-22722 GCA_009805235.1 Neurospora pannonica FGSC 7221 | reverse complement strand
GCCGCATGGTCCTGCTCTCCGCCTGCCCAGATCCATGCCGTATCGGGCCGCGCCTGCAGATCCGCGCTCACATATGCAATCAGCTCCTCATCCCTCACCAAAGCATTTCTCAACCTCACTGGCGCCGGTTCGGGGCTCCCAGTCATCATGATCCTCTGGAGATACTCGCTCCTCTTTTGTCCCACAACGCCGACGAAGAACAAGAGGTACCGTCCACAGGGAACGGCAACCTCCCTGTTCGTGTTGATCGTTGCTAGCTCCCGGATGCACACGAGAGCTTGGTCCAAGTGGCCGATGAGCAGGAGGAACAAGGCGCACCGGAATATGTGCATGGTCGTGAGCGCTGTGGCTCCCTCGGGAAGGGTAGGTGTCATGCGCTTCAGGTAAGCGGCCGTCTCCAGCGCGATGTTTGTGCACTGTTCCACAGCCAGGAAGCGGGCTTCGGGTGGGCTTTGCGGAGAAAGGTTCTGGCGATGGAGCAGGAGTCGCGCATGTAGAAGGTAGATCAGCGGGTTGAGGAGTACTGGGGCGAGTGGGGAGCCAGAAGAAGGGTCGCAGGCCGGAGGGAAGGTACGCAGACAGGAGGCGAAGTATTGATCGAATGTCGCGAGCCGGACGGGTGGAATTGCTGGACTCATAAACTCGTTGCGGTTGTGAACCATTGGTCCTTCATTTCCGGACGAGGAAAGCAGTCGGCCCAGGGCAGTGTATGATCGTACAACGTGTGTGATGGCGAGCAGCGAGTGAGTAAGGGGTTCGGCGCCGTTGGGAACGACCATGCCGTTGTCGCGAATGAAGTGGTCGTCTACGCCCATCGGAAGTGGCACGTCGCAGTCGACATCGTCGATCAACATGGGTCGCCCAAGCTCGAGGCTTAGACTGCGGTCAAGAATGTAGATGGACCACCAGGTACGCTTCCGCATTTCTTTCTCAATCAACGGCCACGAACCCATATCCGAGTGTAAGCCAATGTCCTGGGCCACCTTGACTGCGTTACCGAGCCAGTTCCATGCCGCGGACTTCAGGTTGAGCTCATTGAGGGCAATGCTGATGAAAACCAATGATCGAGCATGGTCCAGCACAAAGTCGTTACCCCAAGGGTCAATAAGCTTCTTGGAGGCTTCGATCCATTCGGCTGCCCGGTAAGAACGGTGCGGATCTGACGAAAACAGAGCGCCTACAGCCAGAACGGCGTAGAACATGGCCAGAAACGACGTAGGCACATGCTGTGATAGTCCTCCTGGCCTGTACAAGTTATCAACCTCTTGCCGGAAGGTGGGCCAGTGTATAATGGGCGTCATGGTATGAGCGGACGAATAATAGCAGCGCATCAGGTGGTCCGTTGTCTGTTGCGAGGGCAACTCGGGCCTCGGCGTGTAGTCAAAGATGGATGGACCAGCTGGCGAGTGTCGGTATTGCGCTGGCGGCTTCCACACTCCTTTTGCGGGAATTCGGATGTTTGACCGGGCTTGCGCGAGCGCGGGAATCGGGACAGGTCTCTTCTTCGGCTTCGGTTCGGCGCCTATCTCGGGAAGGAGAAGGGCAAGCAGCTGCTCAATGCCCATGCCACCAACGGGACCGCTGTCAATGTCCATGCGGTCCATGGGCATGTGCGGTTGTCCACGGCCTAGACCATGACTAGCATGGCCATGAATACCGTGGCCCTGGGTCTCCAAAGCTCGCTTCAGGTTTAGGTTCTCCCGCTTGAGCTTATCCAGCGTCTTCTCGAGATCCTGCACCTGCTTGATGGAAGACATTCGCCGGTTCGTCTCCTTGGTGAATTGGCACTTGACATTTCGGCTCGAGCATTCGGAACAGCTGGTTGTGTCGGTCGCGTCGCACTTGACCTTTCTCTCTCGGCAGGCGTCGCAACTTGGGTCTTTCCTCCTCTGGCGATATGCCCGCTTTTGGGCTTGTGAACTGGATGAGGGCAACTGGTGACCGGACGACGGGCCCGGCGTACCAGACACTGAGTCGTTGGACGGGAGGGAGTCTCGGCCTCCCATGGTGAAGGGCGTTGCTGTGGCAGGCGTGTATGAGTGGAATGAGTTCTGGTGAGAAGCCTGGTGGTTGAGAAGGCTCTCCGTCGAAGATGATGCTAGAGTGGAGATCCTCGGTGGATGTGGTGGCTGCGGTAGCGATCGTGGTGAAGGAGGACGAGGTGCTGAAGCCGGGACCGATGAAGCCGGGGTCGTCCTTGGTACAGTAGCAGAAGGAGTCGTGCTAGTCAGGCCGCCAAGATACTGTTGCTGCGGCGCATGCGGCTTCGCAGAGGTAGCCGACGAGATGGGTGACTCGTCGTATGATGGAGTGTCAGTGGACGGGTCAACGGGGGATCGAGGGCATGATGGCTTGTTATTGTTGTTGTGCGACGACGCAGCTGCCATGGTGCTGGATTTTAAGAGGAGGCAGTTTCCGGCAGAAGCAGCCTGATTCGGAACCGTCTCCACAAGGTCCCCAATAGGATGGATTCTGGGGAGATGCCGGTCGAGGAACATGCAGACGGGACCTTTTGCGGTCTCGTCAGTTTTGGGGGAAATGGAGACCGAACCAGGACGGGGGGGTTTGGTTTTCAAGCTTCTCGCTTGGGAGGGGGCCGGGCCTGTTTAAAGGATGCACCCTAGTAATTCCCACGAGGCCACTAGTCTGCTGCTTTTTTTTCCGTTTTTATTTTCTTTCCTTCTCTTTTCCTCGCTTCACCTTGTAATTTTCCACACCCCGGCCAACGGTTAATGTTGCAACACGCGCGCCAGGTTCTCTTATACCGACCCAGAGGATACGCACCGAGGCACGCCCTGGAAGATGCAGCGCTCAAAAACGATCCGCGTAGGTGTTTTCACCACTGTTTATTGTTTGAAGGCTCGTTTCGTGTTTACCGTCGTTCGGTAATGTCTTTCGCGACGTTCGATTGTTAAAAGATGTTGGTAGAAGACGGCGCGAGCTTCCTCTGGCCGGTACCCTCTGTGACTGGCTGCCGTTCCTGCATGCACCTTTAGAACGGCGAGAGCGTTGGTGAACAGAACGTGTCGGTGCGTAGGTGTAGGTGCGTGGGTGGGTGGGCGCCAGGCCCTCTATGTTTTTGTGGCCCGAGCCCCCAGTGCCGGAGACTCATTCACAACACATATGTCTCAAGCTCTGGAGGTCAAATCTCGCTCAAGGCACCGTCCACTGTGCCTCTGTTGGGAAAATCCTGCCCAGGTTCTCAGTGTTGCAGCGCCGTGCAACCTCAACGCCGCCGCTATGATCCGCGAATATGCTGCGGCTGGCTTTCGTCAAACCTGAAAGGCTCGCCCCGCTGACCTTTTCGTGCTCTTGCCTTTGGTGGTTGCTGTCCTCGGTGTCTGAGTCGGGATCGTGCTGTACGAGTAGATCCCCGGGTCGAGTCTTCTTTTTACAACCAGCAAGCGGTTATACGGCGGTCCCTATAAGTAGCGCCCGGCGGATGTCCTTCTTATCCGTACGTGTCCCTCAGTGCTTCCTTCTCCTTTCAGGATTAGGGGAGGAATGTGGGGGAATTTCCGCCGTATGAACGGCCAGTGGAAGCTAATACGTAGGTGAAACCTGAGATATACAGCAGTGTAGTGAAAGACAACCTCCAGTGCTTCCAGATACCTACAGTGTGGTCTAGGTTCTCCGACCTACTAGTTAACGGGCGGTGATCCCATTTAACAGTGAAAACCGACACCTTGCATCTACACGTGTAGGATCGGCTGCTAGAAGAGAGAAAGTGTGGACGCAGGGCAGTTGAAACAATAGTTACGCGCAGGGCGGAAGAATCTCTGAAAATGGGTAACGGAACGTGAATGGAAGGAGGACAGAAGGTGCAAAAGCAGGCCTGAGTAGCGTAGCAACGGCGAGCTTGGTATACAAAGGGTTGAGGGGGGTACAGGCTTTGATACAGCACGAAAGTGATGCTACTCAGTGCAGTCTAGCGTTGCGTTGAAGCGATCGCATCCCCACCTTGTCCAGTCTCTATATGCGCTAATCAGCACAGCTACCACCG
This sequence comes from Neurospora pannonica FGSC 7221, assembly GCA_009805235.1. Taxonomy (NCBI): domain Eukaryota; kingdom Fungi; phylum Ascomycota; class Sordariomycetes; order Sordariales; family Sordariaceae; genus Neurospora; species Neurospora pannonica. The sequence goes on along the minus strand of RANY01000587.1, from coordinate 18,719 downwards.
AGAAGCCTGGAAACGAAAGCCGATGGTACCTGTGGTAAACTTGCTAGAAAAGGTGGTGAAAAGGGGGTCATGAAAGTTATAATGTGCCCCAGGGAGTGTTTGTTGAGGAAACCTAAAGGTTTGAACCCATGCGCAGTCCGTATTCAGCGCAACTGATGCACCGAAACACCAGGAAATGCCAGCAACAACACCTTATGCCATTGCTCGCAGTGTCTGAGGAGTTTCAATGGGGTAACCGTACCGTTGAAGCATACTTGGGGGTCCCTGTTCTTGTTGTCGTTGTGCTGTGTCACTGCCAGACTGTTTGTCCTGGTTTGTATTTTGAGTCCGTCCATGGCTTTTGCTCGCTCGTAAGAACCCCCTGCATCTGTAAATGACCAGGGACATCAGATGAAGCCACAAAGATACGTTCCACCAGTGAGATTTATTTATTTTGCCCTGTGTGTCTTGAACGCAAAGCCGTTCGGTGGGCTTTTGGGATCTTGATTATGGAATCCAGGGGCCGCGCTGACAACGGACCCCGGACCTGGTCTGTCCATCTTGCCCCCGGTTTCCTTGCTTCCATGGTCAACCGTCCATACGGAACATCACCATGCCAAAGAAAGGAAGAAGAAAGAAAAAAGTGAATTGTGAAGACAAATACAATGTTGTGAAGACGAATACAATAGAGCGCCGTGCCGTAGTCTGGAGCCGCCCTTGTGGCTGTTCGGAGTATCAAAGTACGGGGCAGTTGTTCTGGTTCATGTTGGCTTGACCGTCCGCGTTCTTGTTCGGATTTGAGCATCAGGTCCAATAAAACCCCCTGACAGCGGGACGTATCTTCAGGGCCCTTCGGGTCAGTCTCTCAGAGTTCGTCTCATTTCTTGGATTTGTCTGAACTGCCATGTCCCCGAGCACAAGCAGGAAAACCGGGCTGGCAACGGGGCGTCATCCATTTTCGACCGAGGCGTGCTCGTACTGGAGTTGTGGACCGTTAAAGTGGATGCTGGTAGGAACGGATGCATGTGCCTATCATGCTGTTGATTCCTCGCACCGGATGAGGCTCCGAGAGAGTTATGGAGCACTGCCGTTTGGTCGCTTTTCTTTCGGGTGTGATAGGTACCGCATCTTGGACCGCATCTTGGCCCCGCGTTGGAGTTTGTCAGTCTCGGATCACGAACCCAAACCGGCGCGTCGAATCGTTCAACCTGCTGAGTCCCGACTGGTAACGTCTACCTACCGCATAGAAGGTACTGTGTGCTGCGTAGGTGCAGGATACTGACGTGCAGTGACAAGCACTCGGTTCTCAACAGTACTTGTACATCGGATCTCAGCACATCAGACGCCGTGCGCTTGGATGGCAGCGGTCCCAGTGGATGGACCAGCCGCCAATGATGGTTGAAGCCGCACCCGCCGTTACGCCATGCATACCAAGGCTTTGCAAGGGCACGGAGGTAGCAACGGGGAAGGTTAGCAAGGCCGTCGAACCGTTGGCTACGTCTTGCCGCAGTCTGTGCGCAAGTGCCCGCAATTGTTGCGCGCTCCCTACAGGGGGGGTTGCTACGGGCCTCACGGGCCTGTCCCGTTAGCGCAAATGGCGGAGGACGACCAGGAGGAAGCTGAGGGGCTGAGATGAACTGTGGACGACAAGTGGGCTTTGGAGCAAGGGGTTTGAGAGATCGTCCCCGATGCTCCTTGCTTGATGAACCGCTAGCGCAGTTAAACATGATGGTGCGGGAAGTTCCATTTTCCATGAGCACGCCCGTAGTCTCGGTAGTGTACAAGAATAGGCACCGCGATGCCAGTGACCCGAGGTGGTTCAACAAGACGGTATCTCTTCTTGGCTGTTCGTGCCAGAGTTGCCGGCTACGAAGGCTGGGTAAGAACCTGTGCAAGCATGCCCGGGCCTCATCGCATCGCGTCTCACCGTATCCAGGTTTGGGATGGGATTGGCATGCAGTGTTCGCAGCAGCAGGCAGCTACACGTAATATGTAGGACCGTGCAAGCCATGATGGGCAAGCCGTGTTCCGTAATTCGCTGAAGGGGCAGTCTGGGGGGGAATTTCAGGACCCTGATATTCCGTGATGACGGTGTGAGCCTCGTACACTACGTACCGCGTCTCCTCCCTGGTCACTGCTTTCCCTCGAAAAAAGCTCGGCTGCCCGTGGAGCTGGGAACAGCAGTTGCAGCAATCGGTGGCAGCCAGAGAACCAACAAATGCGTGGCGTCTGATGACGCCCACTCCACCGGGATGCGCCTTGCCAAGCGAATCCAAAGCCGACAACCATCCAGCCCATCTTTTTATGTTCCCCTTCTCCGGATTCCGGGTTCGCAGGGTGATCAACGGTACCGAGCGCCCGTCTATGATGTGTTTCTGAGGCCTGGTTTCCATTTCCACTTCCGGTACCGAGCGTGTAGAGAAAGCTGGCGAGGGAGGACTTGTCATGTGGCACTGCTTTGAACATGGCAGCTATTTCCGTACTGTGATATACTGTCCTACCGGGTCGATGCAGAGTTCCGGGTCAGCGCTACATGATTCCAGCGACTTGTATGGGCCAAGCCCGTCGGCACCCGCTCCAGCGGAAGATGAGGGACGAGGGTGACGAGGACGACGTTGGAGTTGTCTCGACTCGCAAGTTCGGTTTTCAGGACCCCGGTCAGGATCCGGCTCATGATCCAGGCTCCCAGGCTCTCCCACGACCGGGCCCTTTGGGGGAAGTTTCGTCAAGATAGGGCCTAGCGAATCAGCAGGGAAGGCTGGTCCAATGACTGGAGCCCAGAGTCCGCCGGTGGTGTCGAGATGAGGGAAAATGGAATGGAGATGGCATGTGGGGGGTCTCCACTCGGCCGGCATCCGGTGATGGAGCCCTTGGAGCCCTTCAAGCCCTGCTCCCTGGTACCTAGCGCTTGAAAGCAGGAGGGTGGAGTGCCTTTCTGTTCGGCGACCTGAGGCTTGGCTCCATGCAACGGTAGCTTCAACCGAGGCGTCACGTTGTGTTGTGGAATATTCGCTATAAAAAAAAGGTAAGCAATGGAATGAAACGGTGGCAGTTGGGCAGACAGACCGCCTCCTCTTCGGGCTCCATTCGTTCTGAAGAGAAACAAAAGGCCAAAGGCACTGATTTTTGGTGCAGTAGTGGACGTTGGTTTGTCACCCGCTCCGTCATCCGCCCCATCTTCCGGAGTCATGTTCGGAAGAGATCCGGCCGAAGCATGGTGTCAAACACCCACACACCCACACACCCACACATCCACAGACACATCCACACGCCTCGGGACACCAACTCGGATGCTCAGAAATGCTCGTGAAAGTGGGTAGTATTGTGACACCATTGTTTGCGTTTTGCGAGTATAATATTGGCTTTGTGGCGGTGGCGGCGCAAATGGTGGTGGTGACTGTGGTGGTGGTGACCGTAGTGGTGGTGCCGTGGACCTGGTTTCCATGTTGTAGCAGTGATGAACCGATGATGCAGTGGTCATAGCGGTGGTGGTGTTGACTGACTTTACCAAGTGCAGTCCCTTCTTGCGATAAAGCGTTACATTGTTTCGGTTACTGTGTACGGGACGGTGGTATTAGTGGTATCCAAAGCGAAGTCATCTTGCTTGTGATTTTAAGCTTGGGAGTCCGATCCATTCCACCTGTTGTCTCTCTTTGCTTTTTTCTCGCTTATGCCAGCCGGATGGTTGGACCAGTCGGAATCCAGGGCAGCTCGAGGTTGGCTCACTAATGATGTCTCGCCAACATGTGGCATACTCGTGAGTTGGTGACGGTGGAAGAGAAGAAAACAGTGACAGTTACCTGTAAGTTTGTAACTGCTTGTATTAGCGGTTCTTTCAGCAAATCGCCAGGGGCAGTCTGATCATGTTGTATCGTAGGTCGAAAAGCGAAAATGCAACAAGATGAGATTGATAAAGCTGATACAAATGATATGCCGTCGATCTCATTCTCGAAATTGCAAGTTCGCGTCAGGATCCCGTTCTGGGAATGGTCGGGTCGGAGTGTGAACATGTCAAAGTTCAAAAGTTTGGTGCCTGGTCCATGCCAGCCACGCTCTCTGATTGTCAAGCCACAATTTTCCGTCAGATTGGTGTCTATTCTTCGAATCGGATGAGGGGCCCTGCCCTAGGTGCTCCACTCTCTCCACCAAACCCAGATATCCACTCACTTTTATTGGCTCTCCCCGCTTGACCGTTTCAAGATCGGTACTTGTTAGAATGTATCGATCTGCCCTTGAATGTTGCCGAACTGGAACTTGGTCCGTCCTTTTCCCTCTTTTCACTTTTGCACTGTGAGCGACTTGATTTGCAAAAACGGACTCCGACTGGTCAACTCGTTTCTCATCAACATCCAGATCCACAATAGTCCGAGTCTCCAACCACGAACTCAAGTCCACCACTCGCTGACTCTCCTATCAATGTCATCGACCCAAAATACCGAAATGCGCTGACAAGTGACGGACGGATCATCTGGCATCCCACGACAGCAGCCATGACAGCAGCCACCCATCCCTTCAACAGTACCCGACAATTTTACTGAATCTGGGGGGATAGGTACGCCTGTCAGCCTGTGCCTTGTGCCCTGTGCCTACCACGCCGCCTATCTCGATGAGACCTGCCTGCTGGACCTGTACCCGTTCCCTTCCTCAGTCGACCTGACTGATGGTTGTCAAAGATGATGCACGTCTCTCCCATTTCAGTCTAGTGCCTCTGTCCCTCCAGTACCACCATCCCGTCAGTTGGAAAAGGGCCTCTTTTGGGCCTTTCTTGGCTTTCGAACCATCTCACCACTTCCCATCAACAATCGCCTTCCTGCCTGCCGGGCAACGACAGCGACAACGACAGCAATGATTCAGCAGGGCGCTAGTTCGGCTGGCTAATTCGGCTGGCTCGCTAGGGAGCCGCTAGCTACCATTTACCAAGGTCCTACCTTGACCTTGCAAGCACTATCGGCCAAGCTATCCCGATACTATCGTGGCCAGATCTTGCCGATGCTACCTCGACCTGCTCGATGAAGACGCCCGCGCAAAAATTAACACGGCGAGCCTAGATTATCTTGTCACCATTCGACCACAAACTTGGCCATTCCATCGCTCTACAATACAAAAGGATGCGGCTCCTCGGGTCAGTCCGAGTGTACCGAGATACAGAGCGACAGGAGCGACAGACCAACGCCTCCAAATGTCGTACCGGGTGGAATACATTACATACATACATACATACAGAGAGCGTACAACAGGCCAACACGCCCCTATTCGCCTATTCCACGGCGTTTCACATGGAATTGACGGGGTCCAGCACAGAGGCTGAGCGCTGTGAGAGGCTCGCCCAACGCCGGGGTCATCCCTGCCCCGCCTTCCCGAGTCCTTACTCGGGCCCCGCGCATCATGTGAAGGGGAGCCAATCCGGAGAGCCGGATGCGCCCGGATGTATTGCGATCAGCCAGCTCCAATATCTGCTCCGCCCTCCCGGTTGCCAGTACCTTGTGAACCGAGTTGTCGAGCGCAAATTCCAGGGCCGAATCCCGCAACCACCATGTTCCGTGTTCCGAACACGACTTGATCAGCGCTCTGCAAGACTGAGCAACAGCCGAATGCCAGCCCGTTCGGCCGTATCCGCATCCAACTGCACCGCCCAACTGCGCGGACCCCTGTACGTGCAAGAGTGGGAAAGCAGTAGCACACGGTACGTACCTGACGCAGTGCCTATACATGTCGACAGTCAAAACAGAAAATCAGTTCGTCACCAGTTTCTTCTTTGGAAAATGGCAGAAAATGGTAGCCATCTCGCAAAGTGTGAATTCGCTTCTGATGAAAGCAAAAGTCAGGTGCATCCGTGCATATCAAAGCAGAAACTAAGACCGCAACGCTGAACTTGGGAACGAAGTTGAGTCGGTATGCAAGGTGGGTACATGGGGCGGAATCAACCACTGGGCACGCAAACCGACAAAGTGCACCCCTCGCCGAGGAATGGAAACATCCGAACGGTTACATGTGCGTCGTTCTGGTCCATACATATACGTACCTGCCTCGCCTACGTACGGTACCTACAATTGAACAGGAGCGTTCAATGCCAATCAACTCTGCTGCATCGCAAGACATTACCCAACCGGGCGAGCTTCTGCTGTCCATGTAGCACTGCGCAGTGTTGCAGAGCACGTACATGGGATGGAATGATCAAGGAGATTCACTCCGAGTGAAACTCAACGTTCTGGTGAATGGGACGTTTTCTGAGACACGCAGCATCGTGTCGGCCAAACAGACATACTCACCAAATGATCAAATCCGCCAGTCCACCATGCTTCCCGCGAGTGTCCAGCAGAGCCAGGAAACGGTTTCCGAAAGAAAAACGCCATCTCTGTGATGGATCACCGTGACGGTTTTCGACCAAGCTAAAGGGTGCCGTAAGACAATATTAGCCACCGGCATGGGATCAAGAGGACGGTATGTAGTGTAACTGCGAACTACTTACCTGGGCTGTTAAGACCGCTGGCGGAGGCGGCGCAATACGCAAAGGTAGTGTGACGGCGATGGGAGCTTTTCCGATTCGTAACAAGTACCTTCGGATATCGAAAGGTCTTCTGGCCCAGGGCAAGTGTGTATCGGAAGCCAACAATACATCTTCATTCGTACTATGGTACGGGGCATATCAGATCCCCATATCAGCGTACCGGAGCGCCATGCACACTCCCGGTTGCACACCTTTATTGCTCGCCAAGTTCGGCAAGATGCACACCGATGTCGTCAAAGAGCGTATCGGACCATCATCATGGCACAGAATTTACCCTTTCAAGAGTACACAATGCGAGTCGAGAGTTCAGAGAAACCCACAGACCGGCAGCCCATCTAAAAGCGACACCATCACATGAACCGGACAATTTCTTGTCCGAAGGCGTCTAGAGACCCCAAACTTATAGTAACGTGAAAAAATGTTCTAGATGGGGGTGGGCGATGTCCAATGTTCTATTTTGGGGCTCCTGTCTGCGGTCAGGATGAAATCAATAACTTGATCACCTATCCGAAACCGCCGCCCTCGCCTCATCTCCCGTATTCGTTTTCCAAAATATCCAGGTGAATGCTCCTGAGAGGCTGGACGTCCACCAGATGCAAGCGCCAGCATCCTACCTGTGTGCTCCGAATACATGATACCTCTAGGTCTTCATCCAACATCATGATTCGGCATCAACTGTTATGGCAAGCCCTTGAAATCATGAACAGATATTCACCAGCCAGTAACGCAGATGCTGGTTGGCGACCCTGGTCTATCTCCAAACCCCCTTGGCAGATCGCCGCACTACCCAAGATGTCACGAAGCTTCTACGGCGTATGCCGCTCCCTCGGGATGTCATCAAATTGGTCAACCCAGACAAGCGGTGGCAGCCTTGCAAAAGACTCCCCCTGCTGATGACCAAGGGCCAAAGTGAGACCGGTCGAGCCCAGTGGATGGCGTCCGAGTACAACACCGGTCGACAGAATTGAAAGAGCGGTCCGTCGGAGAATCAGACCTTGAGATTGCCAACATGTCAGACTAAAAGATTCATATCTAGCAGATCACCAGTGACAGTCTCCGAAAAGTTGCGGTTGGTGCGCGCCCATCCTGTGCCGGCCAAGGAGCCCCGTGGTTCCGAAGACGTCCGGATGGCTACCGAAAAACTCGCTATACGAAATGAGCACTTGTGCTGCTTCACATTTTCCTTGCGAAACCGCCCGGTTGACGCAGTAACGAACTGATGTTGGGCGGTTTCCAAGCGGACGTAACCCTTCTGTACCTTCCCCGCCGGCCCACCCTGCCAACCCAGTCAGCCCTTTTCCCGTCTTTGGTACCGATTGCATATGGAAAAGGTTGTTGGTGGGCAGCCAAAGCAGGGTGGCAGGCTCGCTTTCGCTCTCCACACGAAACACTACCTTATCCGACTGCTGTTGATCCCAGCTCTCCTGCGTCAGGCCTCGGGCTCGGGACGGTAGCTACCGGTAGGTCCCCGAGTCTAACTAACCACCCTCTTTCTTTGCGACTCTGCGTGATGTGTTTTTCGGTTGCATTTTGCACCATTGCATACTGCAATGGTGACATGGCTGTGGGATTTGAACAATAACCACATCACTCTTTTGTTCCCGAGATGAATTCTCAACAAAATATCAGAAATTGCTGGGCTGAAGCGGGGCGCTGGAACGCAAGACCGACGCGGTGATCCTGCAATTTCGGTGCCCAGGTGGTCAATATAAACTGCCTACGAGGGTAATCGCTAGTTCGCTACACCTGACTGGGAATCCAGGTGCTGCGACAATGTGCGGCTCGCAGCTCACGGCTCGATATTGGGCTCATTAACTGGCTGCTACTGTGTCTGGATATCCGCAGCTTTTTTCAGGATACGGATGATACCGACAGTGTGATGCTTTGTTACCTACGAGCTCGGCGTTGCATTTGGAGATCCGACCCATTTGCGGGCACTTACACTACAACAGACACCGTACGTATGCTTGGGCCCTTGAGATGAGCCAGGATGTAACCGTGACGATAGGACTGGGCAAAGGACAGATGAGAACCAAACTCCGAGGAAGAATGGTTCCCGGATGCTGCCTATATTGGACAGATTTATGCACCGCTTGGGTCGTAACTGGCACCCTCCATCAGCGGAGTGTGCCGTGACCGGGCAGGATCCCTTGAAGAAGAGGGTTTGGCGTTGAAGCGGTCCTTGGAAGAGGACGGGTGAGCAGTCAAAACTTCCTGTTGGATCATATACGCTCCTGACCTTGAAGCCCAAACTGACGAGATGACAGAGGGAAGGGGACCGAGATGAAGCTGCTTCCTTTACATCCTATCGTACGATATACCCTCACATTCGTCAACCTCACCAACATGCGGCCGACCGTCAGCCGCCAGGCAATGAAAATATCGTGCCAAGAACTCCCAAGATCATTCTTGGACGGGACCACCACGGACAACCGCCGACTCAATCCGGTCGGTAGGGATGGCATCACACACTTCCGTAGGGCTGTTGTGGCTGGCTGCTTTAGTCAGTCTGGCTGACTGACTGGCTTGCCCAGCTTTCCCTTTCCGTTGGAGGGTAAGAAGGAACGGAGAATCCGCGCGTCTATGAGTGCCTCATTGCAGACCGAGAACGCCTCTCCCTTTTTTCTCCTTATCTATTTATGCTTACAATATGGGATCATGAGCTACATACCAGACAGACGCCGATGTTTGTCTCGCTGACAACGAGGTTTTCACGAGGCGCTTAAACGCCCCCTCCCTTCCCTTCGAGCCTCTGGTTATGGGGTAAGTAGGTCTCAGATGAGAGACATCTGACGCGCACATACACGCCACACGCGAAGTCATGGGCCATTTGTTTGCTTTTTGTCCATGTATCCCAGAGAAAGTCATAGATTTCATGATGGAGTGAGTACATCAAGCCACACGGGAATAGCCAAAGCCTCAAGGAAATGTAAGTACAGATGGCTTGAAGGGCCCGGTACCGTCGCATGCAGCTGTAGCTGGTGTGGCTGGTGGCTTGCTGCCCTGGGCGCGGACAAGACAACAGGCTTCAGCGGGTGAACAATGTCTCGGTCCCGACATTTGGGTTACGAGACAAGAGTTGCCATTCCACCGGTTGCCTGCTTTGTCTGTCTGCCTGACGGGGTCTGAGACATCTGGTAGAACCGTTGACTTTGGGCAACCCGTTGGCAACCCGTTGGCCCGGTCAGGTGAGAGATTTCTCTCGGGCCGAGCCGACTGCAGTTATGTTTTTTTTTTTTTTTTTTTCTTTCTCTCCAGTTATCATCCCCCCAGCTGCCTCGAGCACGGTGCCTTCATCGATAATGATACTTCAAGGAGTCAGGTAGTATAGCAAGATGCTATACATGCGAAGGATTATGGGGACTTTATCTAGGAAACCGTCCGTCCGTCCATGGAACCGACCGAGCTCGGTAAATTTGGTTGCCGACCGAGTCCTCCGAGTCCATCACTCGTACGGACGTACGGAGCTGTAGGGCTTACAAGGCTATCACTCTCTATAAGCCACACCGTCGGTTCTTTACGTGCTATCAGGTATAAGTGACAGCCAGAACGAAACGGGGGTCTGGTTTCCTTGGGTCCAAGAAAAGTAGGGCGGCTCGAAACATTCCCCGGACTAGATATATCTACTGATATCGCCAACGACCATCCCGTTGATTGAGGTGATGCTCCCGCAAAGATCGACAAGATCCAGCACATGCATTTCCCTGTAAGAAGGTCCGGATATACCGAGCCGGACAAGAGCGAAGTGATCGACTGGATCAGGAAACTGACGCAAGACATTGACCAGTAAGTGGACTTCAGAGGAAATGACCATAGCGTAAAACACGACAGGTTCACTATCATGGTCAACATCATCCCGTCACTTCATCATCCCTCCCAGTTCCCTCGCCTTTTCACCTTCTATCCCTTTTTTCATCACCCTCCATGACTGTTGCGTGATACGTAGTAAATAGAGGTATGAAAGGACGCAAACACAATGTGACACCGGGGAAACTTGCCGCTAAAGTACAACCTCTTGCGCTCATGGTTATCTTGAAAGAGCAGGGGACTTCGAGGCAAAAGAAACAAACAAACAAACAGGGAGAACGGCTAGGTACTTACACAGTACATAGGTAGGTAGAGAGTTAGATAGGTAGGTAGATCGACTCTAGTGACACACCCTGGTCTCCGGTTCAGCCGTTTCCATCGTTCCAGTCGGGCACTAGCATCGAGGGTTCCGCATACCCTGCCTTGGGGCCTTTTCGTTCGTGCTTGCTGCCCATTCTGTTAGTATCATCATCCCCGATCGGTGGATTTCCTATGTAAGGTACTTGGAGAGCTTCCAATAATCCACGAGCCGTCGGAATGTCGTAAACAATCTGGAAATCATGCTACCTGGCAGATGTTACCGCTTTCTTTACTATGTCGTAATATGACAATACTTACTTTACGCCTTGCCTCTTTCTACATCTGTGTGAACGAACACATGGCAAATGAAAAAAGTCCACGAGTACATGACATGGGGCTATGCTATTATCCGAGAAAACCATTCGGAGTCCTTTTGGGCCTTTCGGCCGTTACACGAAAGTACCCACACCTACCTTACTCTACCTACCTACCTTACCTATGTTACCTGGCCTGCGGCTTGACGAGCAGCTACGTCCAGCCGCCGTCAGTTCTATGTTTATTTGGATGAAGATCGGGAGATGAGGTGAGAGGACAAGGCAAAGACATCTGATGGGGAGACAAGGATGGGGGTCTATGAGTAACCGTCTGGTCCCCGGGCAGGCCTGAGGTAAAGGAGTGATCAACTAATTAGAGGTATCCACGAGTTGACAGCGGGCAAAAATCCTTCATTATATCATTGGCAGCACGGGGTTCCCTACTCCTGTGTTCCGTCCACCGTGACGGGAGTGATCTTCCCAGAAGCTTACCTCTATACACCGGAGGCCACGGTCGATTCTAATACAGTGGCGACGGAGTGAACACCGGGCTACCTAACCAGTCCTCGGTGGGTAAAGACGACTCAATTACTTGGTGGAAGGGGTAATCAAGTGTTCATTCGCAAAATTTCCTTCAGAAACGGGCGTCGATGCTTCCTCAGTGGCAGCACTGGGCCTTTACTCATGTGCCGTGGTTTGTCGATCGTGGTCGGAGTGATCTTTTTTGGATGCCTGGGGCTTCAATTCAAATTGTGGGCGATCGGAGAGTTTGACCTCGAATATCTGGGCCGTAAATCAATGATTCCGTTCTTAAAGCTCCCTCGCGGTGGCTGTTAAAGCAGCTCGGTATCACCTGGAATCGCCGTCTTCTCCTTTCTTGAGGCCTATCGAAGAAGCCGTTATGCTCGGCCAGTCACTTGAGTGACTGATGTGACTATTGAGCGTGCGCCATCTCCGCAGCTTCGTCATCGGTGTCCATATGACGATATGGGTTTGATGGTGTACCCTGTAGCGCCTCAGTTGCGTGTGTTATCGTGTATACCAGGGCGAGTGGAAGTGAAAGCATTCTGTTTCGATGACTTGTAGAGACTGGATGGCTACGCTGCCATAAGGCGAGGTAGTCTGCGTCTGTTGCGGAGGGTGTACCACGACTTGTTTTTGCTGTCTTCATATCAGCTTGCATGGGGTATTGACTTGTGCCTGATCAATAGTCTTGTGGACGCCTCAGGGCAGTGCCATGTTTGAGCCGCAACTTTTTATGCTAAAGCAGAGCTATTGCGGTGGGAGATTCTGCACTCCCGATTTGTTATCAAACATGGCTAAGAAAGAGTGATTTAGGGAGAGCAAAAGTGGAAGAAAAAAAGGGAGAAAAAAGAAGACAAAAGGTTTTCGAAGCCGCCCGAAGCCGGGTTTGAACGAGCCGCTGCTAATAAGGAAGTAACCAGCCAAACAAATGTGACGCGCACATATCTGACGAACCTGGAAGGAGCGTCCCTTATAGAACTTCCTCCCTCGCGTCGGTGCGACGCAGTGTCCTCATCACCGGCCTACGATACATGTATCAACTTCGTGAAGCATCCAGTGTCACTAGAGATTCTCGTACAAAGAAAAGGGATTCCATGTTCTCTCCCTTCAAGCTAAAACCCCATTAGTGTTATCAGAGCTATAAAAAAAAGAAAAAGAGAGAAACCCTGCCGAAAGGTTCACGACTAAGTCACCAACAGTTTGATACATCAACAGCGATTGCGAATATATTGCCATAAAAGGACAGCTGCAACAGTTTAACGGTACGTAGCGTTTGGACGGTCAAGAATACACTCTTTTGAGCTTTTATATCCCGGAACGCCGTGCCGGCATGTGAAGGCGACAAGCCCGAGATGACAAGACACTTGAGCCCTACGCCTTACACATGCGTCTCTAGTAAGAACAAACGCTACTGAATCGTAGAATGCCCGAAAAAAAACAAGGGCCTCTTTTGATTCTGTCACGATGTGACTTCTTGCAAAAGGCCAAATCAGCATGAGAAACTGGACAAGACGTCTTTTGGTGACGAAGATGCAGGGCAAGAACCCAGGAGACTGAACAAGGGGGACAGCAATAGAGATCACAGACTTCTGTAATGTTGCTTGATTGGAAGATTGTCGGATTAAATGAAGATATCTTGGTGTTTCGCTTCCATGTTCAGCTGAGAACACTCTCGAGCTTCAAATAAGTGCTGATGAGACACCTATCAGACACTCAGCAAAAACTACGTGAAAAACTCGACATGTGAATTGTTGCCTTGTAAAACTGAGAGTGGGAATGATATGTGAATGACGACTAGAGGCCAGGGTAGATGGCGGTCGATAAAGGAGCAAAAGCGTGAACCTGAAGAACAACCTGCATCAATTTATGCAGACGCCACACATGTGTCAACTACCCCAAGAGCTGACAGGTTGTAGATGATATCTTCAGTGATATATACTTTTGAATGGTGCTCCAGGGAGAGTAGGGCTGATTAGGTATGATTTCTGGCCGGGACTACGGCGTCGTCCCGGCCTTCACCGTCACCGGGGTGACCAGATTCTGACATTGAAGGGCCAAGGTTTCTTCCCGAGTCCAATCTTCGGACGACCACCCCACATCGACCGAGTCCGGGACGCCGTTCCTTCCTTCTGCCGGGCCGTCCTAAGTTTCTGCCTGACCACTGATACAGCCATTGACCAATGACCTTGGTCTTACGCGTTTCGAAAAATTATTTATCGCTCTTCGTGCGAGCTCCCGGCCGGACAATCACAATAGGAACCCCACCAGTCTGAATAGACCAGATAGTAAACAACCCACCCTATTGCTTGCTATTGTCGCGGTATTCGCATCATTGCATCACAATGGACCGAGTCCAAGATTGGGTCACCGATCTTCCTACTCCCGGAGTTATTGCTGTCCCCTTACCTAGCCCCGTCGCGAGCCACATTTCCCTCTCTTCAGGCAAATCGAATCCTCCTCCGCTGCGAAGAAAAGGAAACATCACGCCCGACCTATTTCCTGACAAGACTTATCACCAGCATCATCATTCTTCGGAACAAAACACGAAGACATCTCAACAACAGCAATCATCCATCACGACGCGTCAACCTCCGCCGGATATTACCACCAATATCCCGTCAGTCACTCGACCATCTTTCGACATTGCTTCTTGCCAGCAAAACAACGAGCTCACCATGTATGCCCACGACAGCAAGGCCATTCGTGGCAATTTTATTCCCGTCTCCAAGTCGATGGGTGGTCGCGCACCCACCCCTCCTCGGGAGCCGTCCGAGAAATTCCAGCACTTCTTGCAACTCAGTTTGACCGAGTCGCAAATGGAGAAGCTAGCCAAAGTGTAAGCAAACCAGCGATAATGAAACCCTCTTTCCCAAATGCTAACCCGCAGAAGCCTCTCCGAGGATGGCGACACAGAGAGAGAATCGCGTGGTCGTCAAGCTCTTCAGCCTGAAGTCCATCAACCCGAAGTCGCTGATTCACCCAAGCCCAAGGCCAAGGAGCACAAGACGCTCAAGCAGAGATTCAGATCTCTCTCCCCCGCGAAGAGAAGAAAGAACCAGCAAGAGGTGGTTGCCACCCCTCCCAGACAACGCTCGCCTTCGCCCGTCAGAAGAGGCACGGGACTGAAGACCTCCGGCTCCGAGCAACGCCGGCTTGGTTACGACTCCGAGCCTTACCAGTCGCCTCAACCTGCCAGCAAGCAGAGACAGTTCCATCAGCACCAGGTTTCTTGGGATCGGCAGTACGATTCCCCCAAGCCTGTGAGCAGACAGAGGCAGCAGCAAGACCATTACCAACAACAGCAGCAATGCATGTCCCCTCAGTCCGCTAGTAAGCAGAGACAAGAGCAGCAGCAGCAGCAGCAGCAACTTGCTGCCGAAGTTTCTGCCGAGGTCGCTGCGTTCCGCTTGGCTTCTCCCTCTCCTTCTAAGCGCCGTCAAGACCGCGTCCCTCTTGCTCCCATCGACACCGACATTGCTCGTCTCCATGGCAAGGTTACCGCCCAGCGTGAGCCCATCTTCATCCATTACTCTCCCGAGCCCGAGGCGCGAGTGGCTTCCCAGGCTGTTCAGATTGTGGCCACAGACAAGTCCTCCGTCTACTCTCAGGAGCAAGAGCAGGCTCCCGCTTCCGATCCTCGCTTCCGCTCCCAGATCAGCCCGCTCCACGTCGTCAAGGACAACAAAGAGAACGACAGCGGATACTCCCAGACTCTCAGCATCCTTCAGGACTACGGTAACTGGAGCAACTGGGTCAATTCGGAGTCTATCCAGAACAACCAAGGCTCAGAAGTCCCTCGAGCTCCCACCAAGTGTTCCAACCACAGCGCCGACCGCCCCGGCACCGGTCAAGGAACCAACCAGTCCTCCTCAAACGGAGCCACAGACGACTTTCACTACTCAGCCCTGACTCCTCTCTTCCCAGTCAGCGGCATCAACGATCCCCACCGCAACATCCGCATGGCCTCCAAGACCTTGATCGGCGAAAATGGCTGGTTGGAGTCTACGTCTCGTCCCCCGGAAGTCCAGAACCCGAAACAACCCAACGCCCCCGCCGCCGCCGCCAAAGGCCCCAACAAGAAACCCTCCACCGCCGCTCCCGCCCGCAAACCCGGCTTCCTCGATAACCTCGTCAAAAAAGCCAAAGACTTTGTCTCCGCTCCTCTGCCCGAGCAGAACTCCAACAACCAGCGCTCCTCCCACGACTCCAACAAGCCTCACTCGCCACGCACCTTACAAATCAGTCTCACCCCCCGCGAGCAATCGCTGCTCTACTGTGAACTCGAATTCCTCCTCTCCACGCTCCTAAACACCTACATAACCACCCAACTCTCGCTCGGCCTGCTCGATCTCAACAAAGCCCGCCGCATCTCAGACACCTGGCAATCTAAAGGCCGGCCCCGCGTCGTCTCCTTCCGGTACGACCTCGAAACCCAACTCGACCTTGTCCGCTTACACGTCAACGACTTCAAGTTCTACGGCCCCGCGGCGGCCAATACCACTGCCATCCTGGGCATCGTCGACGGAGCCAAGACTGACGCAAGAGCGATGCGCATCAGGACGTTTTGCCAGCCGGATACGGTGGTGGCTAAGCAGCTTGTTGGAGCGAGGGCGTTGTGCGGGCTGTTGGGAGCTGGAGAGACGGAGGAGAGGAAGTTGGGGGAGTGTATTGGTTTTTTTAGGGCGGTGGTGGAGAGGGAGGTGCAGAGGGGGATGGTTGAGGTTGCTGCTGCTGCTGGTAATGCGGGTAGTGGTGGTGATGAGACGAGAGATGAACAGCAGCAGCAGAGGGAGTCGGGGAATACTACCACCTCCGGAGATGGGATCTGGGTCGGTGGTGCGCCGCAGTATCAGGGACCGCCGTCGCCGATTCCGGAACGGAATTTGAACCAGACTCAGACTCAGACTCAGATCCAGACTAGGAGCCAGAGCCCAGTGAGACGTGATGGGCATTCATCTGGCGAGTCGAACAAGTGGCATCAACATCAACACCAGCATCGCCAGCACAACACTGCCCCCGGTCATCCTGGTGCCAGCGGCGCTCATGGTCATAACCATGCGCTCTCTAGCCCAGTTCGGTTCACCACTTTTGCTGCTGCTGGTGGTAACGGTCACTTGAAGGGATCGGCGTCGCAGGGAATCATCAAGATGGATCCGAGCGCTTATGAGGAGGATGTTCATCCTGGTTCCAAGATCTTTTGAGTTTGGCCGTTTTCGCTGACTCTCTTTCTCTCAATGAGCGGTATTATGGGAAGCGTATTTCTTTGAGTGTGCTTCCTTCCTGCTTCATGGAATGAATGTTATGGATAATGATGTATGATCAAAGATACCTCCCCATCGGTCTGGTAATTTGCTTTCAAATTGGGAAAATCGGTAGTGAAAGAAAGGAAGGAGCAAGGCGTTGGTACTGGCTGTTGGAGCAATGACTTTGGGCTAGAGGTGGTACCAGGGGCAAGGTAATTGCGATGGGGTATCTAGTGTAGGAGTAGAACCTCAACACATGGAAATCATTATATCAAACAATCTTGATGAGATGAAGTACAAGAATAAGGGTAACTGGTTGCACAACGGATGATTTATGGCACGAAGTCCGAGAGTACAGATGACTGACTATAAGCAGGATGATTGATGACAAAGGCACGACCATGTTACGGTACCTCCCGCATGCAACTTGGCAAAGTGACATGGAATGCCCTGCGATGTAGGAGAGAAACCGACAGGCAGGAGCCGACTGTCATCAGGTGGTCCTGCCATCTGTTCAAAGGCATCAAGTGGCTCGCTTTGGGGTGCATGAGCACGTTTACCTGTGCGTTAAGGTCTGTTCATCGGTGGTTTGCAACGAAAACGGCTCAGGGTTAGGGATTTTGATGATAATAGCTCGGCGAACACCAGATGTACCTTGGTCAAAGACAGGGAAAAGCACGATGAGACGATAACAGCATGGAGGGCATCTGACATGGCATGAAACTGCGCTATGTAAGCAATCGATAGTGTCCAGAATCTGTTTAGAATCTGATGAGATTGTTCACTGCTTGGGTTTCGTCAATCTCAAGCTCTTGTCCTCGTTTTCCTCAAACTTCTTCACTTTGTTTTGTCAAAGCTATCGTGACATTTCTCAATCCGAGTCACTTGTACAGTCAGTTAGATACACCAAGCATCAAAAGTTTCCCCAAAGTCCATAACATGATCTCAAGCTCAGCCGTTCATCCTTAGTTCCCCCTTAATAGTACCTAGATCATCATCGTTTATACATATCTCCCTCACCAAAGTTTTTTACTATCACACTTTGTACTTACGAATCTTCTTTATCAAACCCACCTTCGCTAATCACAAACGCGCGTATATACACGCGACACATTACCACTTATATCCGTCAATCAGGGGTAGCCGGTTCTAGACATACCCGAGTCAGTTGTCCCCGAGCTTCCATTTATATCCGTGGAGCAGGCCGCGCAATCATGAACAGGGTCCCCCGGCTTCACGACCCCATTTACCGTTTCATCGGCCTTCACGGTGACGCAAGCTCTCGTGGTTTTGTTTCTCTACTAAACTGACTCTGTTCGCAGTTCACCACTCGTTGATTCATGTTGATTTCACTAGCGAATTGTTGACTTTCTTTCTTGGATTGCTAGGAAAAGCAAGACCGCCGAGTTCCTGTTCCTCATCAGTTATGGGTCAGATTTGAGTTCATCTTTCATCCGGTCTTCCGGCGCCACTCAAAAAGGATCTGGCAAAGCTAATTCATACCTTGACCACCTTCACTCTTTTCTTCTGATCCATCCATTTACCATTGCTTTCTCTGGCTGACACCGACGGCTTCACATTCCTTCACGATCCTCTTACACATTGCGCAATTCAAAAAGCAAAGATGTCGTCCTCACTAACACCAGAACGAAGACAAGCGACAACGACATCAAGGAAGGGTCGCATATTGACCCTCCTCATGGCCCTTTCCCTCATCCTATCCTCACTCGCCAACCCCCTCCCAATCGAAGGCCACAGCAACTTGATTAAACCTCCCGTCAAGCAGAACAACGACCCAATCAAGTCCTCCAACAACAAGCCCGCCGTCAAAGCCAACAATAACAACGTCGTTCCCAAACCTATAACCAACGCCAGCGTCCGCAGCCTCCCCAACACCATCGCGAACGCCCGTCCCGCCGCCGCGCACCGCAAGCCCGCCGTCAAAGCCAACAATAACAACGTCGTTCCCAAACCTATAACCAACGCCAGCGTCCGCAGCCTCCCCAACACCATCGCTAACGCCCGTCCCGCCGCCGCGCACCG
>RANY01000586.1:0-22816 GCA_009805235.1 Neurospora pannonica FGSC 7221 | reverse complement strand
ACGAAGTCGAAGCCCGCCGCCGGTTCGAGGAAGTCATGAAGCGACGGCGCGAAGCCGCCGAAAGGGCGGAGCGGGAACGACTTGCAGCAGCCGCTGCGGCAGGACCGGTAATGGGGAGAGGACAACCGATTATTCCTGGACAAACGCAGCATCTTTTTCCTGGATTACAACCGCAAGCGCCGCCGGTGATAACGACTACCTTGTTTGATGCGGGCGAGGAGGAGCTGAGGAGGAAAAGGATCGCGGAAGAACAGAAACAAAGGGAGCAGGCGATTCGGGAGGCGGCGCAGAGAAGGGCGGTGGAGGAGATGGAGGGGTTGCAGGATGGGTTTGAGACTATGAAAGTGGGAGGAGGAGGACAAGGGGGACTGCTACCGACAGCGCCACAAAAAGACCCCTTTTCAGACCCGGAGGCGTTACTAAACGTGATCAAAAACGCCCGCTCCATCCGCGGCCACGCCCGACAAGAATACGGCAAGATCTACGGCGCGCTAGCACCGTTCTACTTCGACCTGGCCAAAGCGAAATCGCACACCGACCCGGTCGTCTTCCGCGTGTTTCGAGACCCGGAGCGGCAAGCGCAGATGCTGGCTAACCTGCGGACGTTTGCCAAGTCCGACTGGGCCGCTGGCTGGCGGCAGCGCGAGGAGAAGCTGGCTACCATGGCGGGCATCTTCGAGAGCGCGGTCCTGCACGAGTTCGAGACGGGGTACGAGTTCTGGGACGTCGATGGCCGGATGCACAAGTACGCGCATGTGTTGGATCTCCTGAACGGCGGGACGGCGGCGGTGGAGCTGTTTATCCAGAAACATACGATTTTCGCCGACAAGGAGGTGTTGGCGAACCCGATGGATTGCGTGAACCAGGCGCTGGCGGACGATGTCACGCTGGAGCCGTCGAGGCGGTTCTTTGAGGTGTTGACGGGCAAGGTTAACGAGCAGGCGGATATTATCAACAGGGTGTTTCCGAAGCCGGCCGAGGTGTTTTGGTTGTTGATGGGCAAGATCAGGGATGATATCCTGACGGATTACGTGACGCCGTTGTTCGACGAGACGCATGAGAGGAGTCTGGCGGCGTATGTGAAGGCGGTTTCGGGACTGTTTGAGCAGACGTTGCAGTTCTTTAGGACGGTGAATGCGCCGAAGAACGAGAAGAACCCGACGGAACAGGAGGAGCTGGCCAAGGAGTTTGCGCTGAAAGTGTTTGAGCAGCATCTGGATCTTTACTTGGCGGATGAGCTGGATTACTTCACCAAGCAGGCGGAGGCGGAGGTCGGGGAGTGGGAGAAGAAGCTGTCGGAGCAGGATGCCACGGCAGAATCGTTCTACATGGGCAGCTTCACCAACCGACAGGCGGATAAAAAGGATTTCTTGACGTCGTTCAAGAAAGTGGTTATGATGCCCGTCTCTGTTCTGCCAAGTTTGCCGTTGGGGTCGCCCTTTGCTTCTAAGCCGGCTACAACCCCTACGACAGCCACGACAGCAGCAGCGAACGGCGGCGAGCTACAAGCGCCGGAAAATCCTGAGCAGTCTCGTCCAGTCTCYCCCAGTCTGACGGCGCCAGTAATTGCTGATCGTACAGGAAGTCCTTTACCGGACAAGGCTCCCACGGATGAACTAGCAGCAAAGGCTGCGCTAATGACGTCCAGACTAGAAGGCATCAAGTCTCTCTTCAGCATCGAGGTCGCTCTCAGTCTAGTCCATAATGCTAAATCCAGTCTCGGCCGCGCCGCTGTCTTTATCCAGCTGGGCGGGCAAGCCGGCGGCGAAGCTCGCGAGCAATGCGAGGCCATCTTCGTTGCTTTGCTCCGCATCCTCGGCGGCCGTCACATCAAGCCCGGTTTCGACAAGGCGGTCGCCCATCTTTCGCAATACAACCCACGCGAGGTGTCCCACCACGACAAGGGCGGCGTGGCGCCCCTGGTGACCTTCATCGAGCTCGTCAACGTCGGCGACCTCATCTCACAGATGATCGACGTCTTTTACGAGCAGCAGCTCACCACGCCCAAGATCGCAGACCGCAACGACTTTCTGGACCCAGCAGGCCTGGCCAAGAAGAAGTTCGAGCAGATGCTCGACGAAAGCGTCGCGGCCGGTCTCAACAAGGGCATCGACGTGCTGATGGACGAAGTCGAGTACGTCTGCGCCACCACCCAGCAACCAACCGACTACAACCCCACCATGACCACCGACCCCTTCAACGACGCGGCCAGCATCAGCGGCATGAGCGTCACCACCGAAGGCACTGCCAACACCACCAACAGCAGTAGCAACAACAACAGAAAATCCCGATACAAATCCGGCACACCCTCCATCTGGTCCCTCCCCGGTACGCCCACCACCCCCGGCGGCTCCAGTGGCACCACAACAAACTCGCTCGGCCCGCAAGACATCGGTCCCACGCCCACCGCCCTCCGCATCCGCGACCTCGTCGCCTCACACACCTCCATGCTGACGGGATCAACCGACAAATCGATGCTAGACGTCTTCAACGGCGAAGTCGGCCTGCGTCTCTTCGCGGCGGTATGCAAGCACCTCAAACGCCAACGCATTTCCACGGAAGGCGCCATCAAGCTCATCGCCGACGTGAATCTTTACTACGAGTACATCCGCACCCTCAAAAACAATGACCTATTAGCGTATTTCAAAGCGCTGAGGGAGTTGAGTCAGATTTACCTGATTGATGCTAAGCATCATGCTAAAGAGATGGCGACGATTATTGCGGATAATGAACGGTTTAGTGGCGTGTTTAGAGCCGAGGAGGTGTATGAGTATGCGGAGAGACGGGCGGATTGGTATAGTGTGAGGAAGGAGGTGGAGAGGGCTATGTATGGGTTGGAGTGTTTGGTTATGTGATGGGGGAAAGGGTGAAAAGGGGAGCATTTGGTAATAGAAGAAGACTCTGGAGGGAGAAATATTAATGAACAGCGAGCATTTTTTTTGGAATACAGAGCATGATGAGAAGTTCCAGTAGATAGAAGGGGGTATTCGGGTTATTTATATCCACGAAATAGCAATAGAGGAATCTTTTTCACTTCACCTAGTAAATATCCAAGGACTTCCTAAAATGTGGATTAAAACTGATATGATCTCTATTGTGTTATTCTGTGTCATGCGCCCAAACGCCTTTCTCTCGCTCTATAGTGTCAATGCCGTGCATACTGTAACCTCCTTTCCAACCCAGTGTATCCGTTCATGAGTATATAATGCGTTCCCAAGATGCTTTGCTCATCATAAACATTGCCCACAGCTGCCTCACCTGGCGGCACCAAAGTCCAGCTTCCTAGCGACCTTGGACCCCCGCACATCATCATCCTCCACCATTCCATTCCGTCTCTTCAAATCCGCCGCCGCCTTCTCCTCCGCCCCCGCCGTCTTCTTCGGCAAATCATGCTTAGGCGTCGGCTTAGGATCTGCCTTCCACCACCTATGTTCCAGCATTTCCCTCGCCGTGATCCGCCTCCTCGGATCCAGAATCAGCGTCTTGGCCAGCAGATCCACGCCGTCCGACCCGACCGCGCCAAACCGGCCCATGTACTTGTCCTTGCCCGCCACGGGCACCACGTCGCTGGGAACCGTGTACTCCTTCAGCTGCGTCACACCCGGCCAGTTCTCCTCCGTCGGCGTGCCGATTTCCCTGCAGATCAAGGCGATCTGTTCAACCTCCGAGTTACCAGGCAGGTACGGCGCGCGGATGATGAGCTCGGCGAAAACCAGACCCACCGACCAGACGTCTACGGCGCCCGAGTAGTGTCGGGCGCCAAACAAAAGCTCGGGAGGCCGGTACCATCTGGTGATCACGTTCGCCGTCATCCGCACGCCGGGGTCGGCAAAGCTCCTGGCTAGACCAAAATCCGCTAGTTTGACTTCGCCGTCTGCGGCGATCAGCAAGTTGTTGGGCTTGATATCGCGGTGAAGGACGTAATTGTCGTGACACCACCAGACCGCGCGCGTGAGCATGCCCATCCACGCTTTGATGTCGGCGGCGCCGTAGCGGACGTGGTCGACGTCCCGGATGAGCATTTCTAGGTCGCCCAGGGGAAGGTATTCCAGGACTAGGTTGAGGTTCTGGTCCTTGGATGAGAAGACGGAATGTAGGATGATGATGTTGGCGTGGCCCCGGAGCTTTTGTAGGTACTTCATCTCGCGGATGGCGTCGGGCGCGATGCCGTCTTGGTATTCCTTTTGGACTTTTATTTTCTTGATGGCGACTTTTACGCTGTTGTCGTGGCGCGCGTGCCCGAGGTAGACGTTGGCGTAGGTACCTTCACCGAGTTTCTTACCTGTACGTTACGCAGCGGTAAAATGTTAGAATGGTGACTCTGTTCCGGTCTGGGTATGCCAGAGAGACGTTACCCTTAATGTACTTGTTCTTCTCGTCTTCGTTCATCTGCTCCATCAGATCCATAGTTGGACGGGCTTGGGCGGCGATTTGCTGGCCCCGGGCCGAGCGCGGAAGTCCTCCGCTTGGCGTGCCGCCGCTGGATGTCGGAAGGGGTTTTGATGGCTGGAGCGCATCGGTCGGACGCGCAACAAGAGGGGAGTTCGCCATCGTGCTTGTGGTCTCGGGTGAACGAACCCTCGGGCGGACGGTGGACGGTGTGTGGTGATGCCAAAACAGTTG
The DNA here is from genome assembly GCA_009805235.1 of Neurospora pannonica FGSC 7221. Taxonomy (NCBI): domain Eukaryota; kingdom Fungi; phylum Ascomycota; class Sordariomycetes; order Sordariales; family Sordariaceae; genus Neurospora; species Neurospora pannonica. The sequence goes on along the minus strand of RANY01000586.1, from coordinate 18,193 downwards.
CTCAGTCTAGCTGGGAAAGACGGGTTCGAAGGAAGAAAAAGGTCGGGCGCCAATGGAAAAGCAATGGCCGGTCGATGTTCAGTTGTTGTTGTTGTTGTTGGGCAGCTTTCGTAGAGGCAGCCTTGCATGTACGGAGTTAAGATAAGGAGGATAAGGGAAGGGAGAGTGGGATTAAGCTTTGGCGGATGACGGGGAATGCGCGGTGATGGATTCGGCGGAGGGGCCCTGACAAACAGTGGAGGTTCCCCGTGTGTTTGTGGGTCACTGCCCGCTGGTACCTTGTCATCAGAGTTTCTATCAGAATGAATTCTTCTTTGACAGAAGAAGGCATCAAATCATCAGCAGTGTTTCTTCACATATCAATTTCGATATCTTATCATGATATATATCTCACCTTCAAACCCTCCTACGGTGGGATGCCGATGACATCGTCACACCGTCAAACTCGTTTAGGTAAGCACTAACAAATAAAGACCCCTGTATCCGCAATGGATTGACCAAGAAACACGCTAAACCCCAGACGGCTCAGTGCTCCGTAGGTAGGGATAAGCAGACGGCCTAGAGCTGACGTCACTGCTCACCCAACCAAGGTGGCAGTGTGAAGGCTCTTCCTTCTCATGACTCCCGTCTGTGGACGGGCTTCGACATCAGTCCGCCCGCCGGGGGCACGAGGATCATCATATGGCATTTGCCGTTGGTGCTAGGATTAGAGAAAAATAATGATGAAACGAAACCCATGCCATGCCAATGCCATGGCAGAGACAAGGAAGTAATCCACGAGAGTAAGCATCATAACGTGTCTAGACTCTAGAACATACCTTCAGGATACCCTTTAAGGTCCCCCCTTGTGCGCATTCCATCTCGTCTCGTCCTACTCCCCCTTTGACTTTTTTTCTTCCTGTGTTAACCCGGAACTTTTTGTTGTCAACTTCCACTCGACCTTTTGACACGCAAACAACAACCGTGGTACACAGCACCCAACCAACAGTCGATTGTGGCTGCCGAGACGACCTGGACTTCCAACACTCTTTAAACATCCATTGTCTGCATAATATCTAATCATACAGATCAACCCTTTGGTCTTCTTCACTACGACACTTTTCGGTCTCTTACGACCAGTCGACCACATACTTCGTAACGAAGGGGCGTGCTTCGTCCAAACTCATCCCCGCTCGTTCCTGGTTCCTGCATCGTCTGCTCGTGCATCTACTAGCGAAGCTGTGGGCGCACAGAACCCGTGTTACATCATACTTTGGTCACCCATATACACAGACCACCAAGACATCAGACAGAATAACAATCAGTCAAGATGTTGCGGGGGATACTATCATACTGGGTAAGCCTTCATCCACTTCCTCCTTCCATTCACCTTCCCCCTTCTCCTTCCTTCCAAACCCAAACTCCAAAACTAACCCTCCATGCCCCCTTTCCAGATCTTCCCCATAATCTCCGGCGTAGTCTGGCTCGGCACCCTCCTCGGCCTGCTCATCTACTGGTGCACCGACGAGCACCGAAGGCACTACTCCTCCATGGACTCGCGCCAGACCATCGCCTATATCTCCGACGTCGGCGCCTCCACCCTGAAACCGCTCTTCATAGCCGGCTGCTCTGTAACCACCGTCTTCCTCGACCTCTCGTTTGGCGCCGACCGGTGGCTCCGCCACAAGGGCCGGCTGGTCCCCAACACCACCGTCACGGAAAAGGTCCTATCAGGAATGACCATCGTCTTCGCCATCATCGGCACCTGCGGCTTGATTTTACTCAGTATCTTTGACACGGCTAGATACCCCAAGTTGCATGACATCTTCTTGCTTTTGTTCATTGCCGGGTACGTCATTTCTGCGATCTTTATCTGCTGGGAGTACCAGCGGCTAGGGATGCGGTATCGCGATCATAGGGTCCTGCGCATCTCGTTCTGGATCAAGCTAGCCTTCGTGATCATCGAGATTATCCTGGCCATCGCGTTTGCTAGTTGTTCTTTTACCAAGCACTATAACCCGGCGGCGGTGTTGGAGTGGACGATTGCGTTTATCTTTAGCTTTTATGTCTTTTCGTTTTATGTCGATTTGTATCCCGCGGTTAGGACGAAGGGGAGTGGCGGGTATAGGGGAAATAAGGGCATGAATGAGCATGCTGGACAGAGTATGGAGGAGCAGGGGATTGCGGGGAGTGATAGGACGTTGATGGGGGAGGGACATGCGGCTGCTCATGGCCATGGTCATGGACATGGTCAGAGGGATAGTCATTACAGCGCGAGCAGGCCGGGCACGGCGAACCAGCAGAGTGGGTTGAGGGGGATGGCTCTTCCTAATGATTTTTAGGGAGAAGGGGGGGCTTAGGAGGAGGATGCGATGGTTGTTGTTTTGAGGAAGAGTAAAAGGGATGGATATCAAAAAGACGAGAGCGAGGATATTGAATGATCTTGAAGATGCTAGGATATCACACGGTTTCGACATCCCGATGAGCAAAGCAAAGAGCAGGTCCCCCCGTATCGCTACGAGGCGGTTTGATGAGGGCAACCTTGAATGACTTATGAAGGCGTTATGGGATTGGCAAATCTTGGTTTTAGATCTTCACTTCTTTTTGTATACCTTTGTACTATGATTCTTGCAGTAATACAGACATCAGAAGTTACCTTCAGTTCTAAGCATGAGACAGTATACGTTGTACGCCAAATAAGTTCGTGTATTCCATGTTAAAAATGCTATAACTCAACAATGATACCCTACCCTATCCTTCCTAGCCATGTTCAAACCCAATACCTATCCCAAACCACTTCCCAAAAACAATGCTGCCACTGTCATCTCATCGTTACACGTTTATGTCTACACCACTTCATCATCTTCCCCAACCTAAACCTACGCACGCTCCCTAGTCGGATATCCCGCCCCCTCCCTCACCGGAGCCCGTATAATCTCCACCTCCCGACTCAACAGTTTCCTCAAAGCCGGCGTGACGATCTTTTCCACATTCTCCTTATCTTCTTCCGCCGTAGCCGCAGCCGTAGTCTTGCCCTTATTATCCTTAGTCGTAGCTGCTGCTGCGGGCGAAGACGCCGCCCTAGGCCCCGATTGAGGCCGATTCGGCAACGGAGGACTGGGTGACTTGGAGGATCCCTCCGCATCTGCCAGAGCTGCCGATGCCGATGAGGACGAGGCTGTTGATAGCGTCCTCCTGGGACCGGGAAAATGTTCCTTCCTGTCGATGGCTTCGACCAGACGGCGGAAGCGCTGGAAGAGGGCTTCGGCGCGGATGAGGGTTGATTCTAGGTCTATTGTGGTGGATAGCTCGTTTACTGTTGTTTCATAATATGATTAGCATACATGTTTGGCAAGTGATGGCGAGGAAGGGGGATTGGGATGTTAACTTACCATACTTCAACACCTCATCAAAGTGTTTCAAATGCGTCATGATCACATCGCGATGTCTCTCCAGAATCGCCAGCGCAATGAACAAGTGGAACCCGCTGCTCAGGTAATCCGTCCACAGCGCCTCCCAGAGGCGCAAAACATCTGCCCATTCGAACTCGCGCTTATACCACACCAGCAGCATGCGGAAAAAGAAGAAGAAATTCGTGCTGTCAGCTGACTCAAGATGGGCGTACAGTTTTGGGTCCATGAACCGCACCAGGTTGTCCAGCGCCAGGAGCTGAGACCGCATGCCGGACTGGTCGCGGAGGAAGTTGCGCTCCATGCGGTCCATGAAGTGCTGGAACGCCCAGAAGGCGAGGGCGTCGTCTTGCAGGACGGCGTAGATGGGGGCGAGTAGGTCGGACATGCCTTGGACGTAACCCAGGCCCTTGTTGTACTCGTTGTAGGTTAGGAGCATGTCCTTCAACTGTTCCATGTGGACGTTGGTGCCGGTGGAGGCAAAGGGCGAGTCAGGGTCGGGGTGGGGGATGTCTTCGCCGGCGAAGATGGGGACGTTTCGGTCTGTTCGGTGAACATCCTTCTCTGTAAGTAATACTGTGTTAGGAAATCTCTGATGTATGCAAAACTGAACGTTGATGTGTTGGAAGAGGAAGCCTTACCTATCCTGTTCCTCTGCTCTCTCCACCACTCACCCTCTTCACCCTCACCACCCAGATCAACCTGCCGCTCCCACCAGGCGCCCTTGAGCTTGATGTAGGCGTCTCTCAACGACGCCGCCTGGGCCTTGCGCTCATCCGCCGTGCTATACCAATCATACACCCCAAGCAAGAACAGCCACGCCTCCTTCCTGACCCCATCCTCAGGATCAAGCCCGCCATGGAAGATCCTCTCCTTAACCTCATCAACGGTAACACTCAACCTCCCCGTCCTCTCATCAAAGAACCCCTTCCACTCCTTGAGCGTAAGCACCCTTCTCCTCTCTTCGAGGGACAAGCTATTCGCCCCATCCACCAGCTCAAACTCGCCCACATCCGTATCCTCCAGCTCCATGACATCCCGCGCCGTCCACGTCCTCCTACTCCGATCCCTGTCGCTCTGCTCCGCTATACCCATCGCCCACCGTGCCAGGTAAATCCTCGCGCTGTCGAACTCGTCCTGCAGCGTCTGCACCTCCGGGTTTCTCAGCAGCCTTCTCATCTGCGGCGGCACGCGCGGGTTATCCAAGACATCGTTGGCCGCCTGCCGCGTGAACGTGGTCACCTTGCTGAACTTCTCCATCAGGTTCCAACCCGCTTCCTTGATCAGCTTGACGAACGGGTCCATGCCGGCGTCCTTGTCCTTAGCACCGGGTGCATTCCTGGAAGAAGATCCCGCCTGTGCCGCCGTATTTGTAGTAGGCTTCCCCCCAAAAGCAACACTATCCTCCCTCGACGGCTCAACAAGATAAATATTCGGCTCGGCCCCGCTCCGCTCAATCTGCACGTACCGCCTCAGCCACCGCAGCACTTCATCGCCGCCCCAGAACATCTGGCCCGCCTCGCCAAAGGGATCAAAAGTATCGGCCGTCCGCTTCTTCTTCTGCAGAATCGTGCTCTGGCACTCGCTGTCATGGAAGAAGAGGGCAGGGAAACTGTCGCCGGCCCGGCTGTTGATGATGATGCTGCCCCACCACCAGCCCACGCTCGGCGGGCGGATCAGGAGGCTGTAGATGGCGCTGACGGGGATGGCGAAGGCATAGGGCCCAACGGAGCCGCGGTGGGTGGTGACGGTGGGCGGAGGAGGGACGAGGTAGGACTGCTTCGGTGGCGAGTCGCCAYCGCAGAGGTCGACTTTGACGTAGAGGTTGACTGCTTCGCCTAGTTGGGATTCGGGGACCCAGGCGAGGAGGAGGTCCGAAGATGCCGGGGTGCTCGACGAGTCCCGGGAGGAGGAGGAGACGGGACGGTCATCGCGGTGTTGGTTTCGCTGTTGGAGAAGCGCGATGTAGCCGGGGATGTTATCTTTTGCAGATGGCGTCGGGTGGATGTAGACCTGGGATTTTCTGTTAGCGTTGTGGTGTTTGATAAAATAAGGGTACCGGGACAATTCAAACCTTGCTCTTGGTGTATAGGAGTTTCACCCCTCTCCCAGTAGAGGTGTGGGTGATGGTGTTATAATCGCCTTCCTCGTCGTCGCTCATGGCATAGTAGCTCCCGGCTGGTGACGAAGGCTGCGGTCTCGAAGTCGGCACTGGAATCGGGGTCGTTAGCSATACTGTTGCCGGTGTCGCTGTTGCAGTACTTCTTGTGGTTGTACCTGCTGATGTTGATGTTGTTGATGTTGAACTGTCGGTAACGGGTGGGATTGTGCTCGACGTCATCTTGATCCGTGTCATGCCGTTGGGACTAACAGCCGATAACAGCCATCGACTATACACTTTGCTATGGATAAGTGAACAGCGGCCTTTCAATAGCCCTCTTGTTGCGAATATTGAAATTTGCCGTTCAAAAAGTAGATGATGGTGTGGTACTCTTGAAATCAAGTTATTTGTGCAAGGCAAGAAGTGCAGGTGATGGAGATGTTGGAGGGATGTAAGGACGGGAAGTTCCTTAACCGACGGAACTTTAGTGTCACAAGCTGTTGATGATCACACGCCCAGTCTCCCGACTCGGGCTTCTTAAACTTTCATTCATCAATTGCCAACGCGCGTTGCCCCACGCTGAGCTGTTATGCGACCGAAGTCCTAATACCTATTGACACAGCCCGCCATCTAATACGCTATCGTATATCTACTTTGTTGTCGTAAGTCAACGAGACGTTTGTCACAGGCCTCGTCATCCTATCAGATATTTACTGGGCAGTAGTAGTTCTAACGGCCTCCTCTTATGCAGTCCAGACAAAAACCGCCACGAACAGGGGGTCGCTGAATCCACGACGACCCAGCACCTCCACCCCTGCCCCTTTCACCAACAACCATCACTCCTGCGCACCACCACACCATATTTAATACCTTGGACCCGGTAGTTACGCGGCCTTTTGCCTCTTGAATATTTGAATTGCTTCTTTGGGATATGGTAGGCGCGGAAGAAGATTCTAGCAGCAATACCACCAAGCCGGGCCCTTCTTCCGAATACATGCGGCTTGCAGTATTGCATGCGCGTGTATAAGCTTAGTGTGCCTCACTTACACATTAAAACCAAAGTAATCTCTCACAGGACGCGCTTTACGTCGGGAGGGTGGGCTCTTCTAGTTGCCACTCGCATCCTTCAGTGTCCGCGGTGCCAGATACTCTTTCGCCTTGCTCCAAGCCTTCAAATCGTTGGCCGAGATGCCCTGGCCGTCCAGCGTCTGCAAACCGGCATACACGGCTTCGAAGAATTCGCACGCAATCTCCAGGTCTTCGCTAAATGCCATAGAGTAAGGCACGAACGCATCAGGGAACGTCGCCAGCCTCTCGGTCTTCTCTTTCTCACTGTTCCAGTTGATCGTCTCGTCAAAGTACGTCTTGACGGCAATTCCGAGAGCGACATCGGGGTTGAAGAGGAAGGGAAGCCTAAATGTCCAAGTCAGCAATCATCATACAAGATTCAAGAGTAGCAGCAGGTGTAAATAGAGGGTCCAACGTACTGGTGGCTGAGCTCCCAGCTATCATCCCTCTTCCGTTGTCCCTGGCCGTAGAGGAAAAGAGAAGCCAAAATGGCCTCCATCAAAGCGCGTTCAGCACTCCTAACCTCGCCAGCCAAGGAGTGGAACGTCAACAGATTCTTACTCAGAGGACCAGTGTATCCATTAGCTTGGTGTCGCAGCTTAAGCAGTGTCGCACAGCGGCTGATCAGCATCAGACTGGACTTGTCATCGTCATCGCCGTGCATTGGAAGACTCAGAGGCTCCACAACCTTGAGACTGCCGTTGAGAAGACCAAATCTGATCATTTCCATGGCAACAAGCACCGACTCGTAGAGATAGGGAACCGTAGGGAACTTCTTCACCACTGGCTCCAGCGTGACCATGGCGCGGTCCAAAGCCTTGCCCCAGTTAGTCAAGTTGTGCTGGTCGTCGATATAGCCCCGGACATGGAGGTATCTCCACAAACAAATCGACTTGATGATGCTCGCCGATTCAACATTCCTCGCCTTGTTCTTTTGCTCGGCGAAAGTAAGCTTGACAAAATCGGGCTTCGTCAAAGCATGCACTTCGGAAAAGATCGAACCGTGCTCGAAGCCGGGGAAATGCTGCTTAATGTCCGCTTCCTTGATAACTCCCCAAGTGGCCATTTGTACTCCGTAGTTGGTCTTGGTCCTAGCTTCATGACGATGGTCGAGCACAGTGCCGGAATAGCTATCATCATACCAAACCTTCGCCTTGATGTCCTTGTAAACGATACCACGGTGCAACCGGGCGAGCACCAAGCTAAGCGCAGTCTCCTCAAGAGGAATGAGTTGGCTCGAGACGAGCTTCTTGTATTCCTCCGTAGCGGAACCGTCCAGAGTCGGCAAGACGTATACTTGGCTGTGCGTGATCCAGCTCAGAAGGCGAGGCCCAATCAGGCCAGTGTTGAGGTAGTGGAACATCTCCCAGGGAATCTGGAGGCCTAGATACTCGTGGTTGTCGTTTGTCAGGTGGTCCGCGTCATGAACCTTGACTTCGCCGCTCTCCGCGATATAAACAAAGTGCTTGACAGCCATCCATGCCTTGCGATACTTATCCAGCCAGCTAGGATCCTGGTTCTTGATCAAATCGTGGAAGGTGGTGCTGACCATTGTGACCGACTTGTCGGCTGTCCGGAGCATGTTGATGGCATCCACTATGTTGTAAGGCTGGCTCTTGACGAGGGTAGAATCCGTGAGCGGAGGAAACGGAGGAAGGAAGGGAGTGCCGGTCATGAGGAAGGCGTCAATGAAGTGTGGCTCGCTGACGTTGAGCACCTTCATTACGTTCTTCTTGGAGATGGCCGCGCACGTGTTGCTGGTCCAGTCCATCGAGCGGATGACGCAGTCTTGAATAGGATAGAGCATCAGCTCCAACGGGCCCATGATGCCGCCGCATTGATCAGAGTCGATCATGTCCAGGTATGCGATCTGCGCAGCAGCATTGAAAGGTGCGACCAGAAAGTGAAGTTTCCGCAGCCTCAGCTCATCTTGAAGCATGGGATATAGAGCCTGGATGTTGTAGAGACCTTGACCCGTAAGCTATTGTCGAACCCTACAAGCCAGGCTATAGAAGACTTACTCGCACACTCGCCAAAAGCGGCCACAGCTGCCTCGGCTTGTCCTTCGCTGTAGAGCTTCCACGCAACACCGGTTTGTTTCTGGATTTCCCGACCTTGCTTGGTGGTGACCTCGTCCTGTCCTCCTATAGGTTGGCCATCGAAAATGAAAAAGGGGGTTGTGCGGTTCCTGAGCCAGTTGTCCAATTCGACTTGTATGCGCGCCTGAATGCCGGTAAGGCCTCCGAGGGCGGTCAGCAGCGGTTCATTATAGTTTTCCGCTTGTTCGAGGAGCTGTCGGAGAAAGTATGACGCGTCAACGGCGATGGCGCATTCCTGGAGCTCGGATACGTTGTAGGATCTACCCCGTGGGCGGTTAGCGACTCTGAAGGTTCAATAATCGGCATTGGGAGCCAAGGTCAACTTACACTTCCTGGCCCTTGAACCAGGGATCTTCAAAGTTGACTGGCATGTTGTTAGTATTGGAAGAGACGAAGCAAGCGGCAGCGCGAGCGAGTGGTGGGCTGTAGGTGGGTAGAAGGTGATGGCAAGGGCGGCGAGCGGTGTCTAGCTGGGTCAGGCGGTCCCGGTTCGTGCAGCCTCGATATGGAAGGGCGAGAAGTGATTTATTTGGTGGAAGACGGGCGAGTTGGATGAAGTGTAGCCCAAGTTCCGTCCTGAAGGATTGCCAGCAAAAGAGTGAAGTGGCAGCACGAAGTCAAAGTATCGGGTGCGAGGAACCTCGAGGGACAAATGTCTGGCGAGGCTTTCCTTGGATTCGGGACCGCAATTGGCTAGCTGTTCGTGGCAGCGGGGAGGTGGAACCCAGTATCTACAGGCGAGGAAGCATCGACCTTGTAGGGACAAGCAGAGGCGGCAGCTCTACCTGGTATCGCAGTCCCAGGGGTACCCGTGTAGTGTAGCGGCAGGTGGTAGAGGTAGGTACCCGTCGCATTTGTCGTCGTCAAACTTCCACTTGGTTGCTTTCGTGACCGAACTTTAGGTATTTCCTTCTACTGGCCGCACCGCCCCCGGCCTCAAGGTAGAAAAGGGTAAGACATTGGAGAAAAAGATCGAGGTCTGGTGGTAGAAAAGTAGCAGGACTCACCTGGCATCTTGAAAATGTTCCTGTCGGACGCCAATGAGGGGTTCCACAATTGGTGAGGTTCAGGGACCTGAAGGTGCAGTACGGTGGCACGCAGCTGTAGCTGTGAGGCTAGCTCTCTATGTATGGGCGGTGCGGGACGGGTTTTGGTGGAGCTTATCCTCGGCAGCTCGCAGTTGGAGCTTACAACAAGCAAGTAAGAAGTTGAGGGCCGAGACGGGCTAGATTGGGGAATCGGGGAGGGGAGGACTCGGCGCAGAAAACAAGTGGAAATGTACCTAGCAGATCACCAAAAGGGACGGATACTGTCGACGTGATGGTGGTGGGGGAAACTGAGGTTAGGTAGTCCGAGTGCGTGGAAGTCAGGTCATGGGTACGTACTTGGCAGCTAGTAGTCAGGGTTGGGGTTGTAGCGGACGATGGAAAAGAACGGTCTCGACGCCGTGACCGGCTCACCCGACCGTGCCTTCGGGTTCGGTTCGTCCCACACTAGGGAAGGATCCAGTTTTAAGAGCTGGCAACTGAACGAAGGTGATGAGGAATATGAAACTGTAAAACATAATGAAGGAGCGAATGGGGCTTGTAGTCCATCGGCCGCGGCCACAGTTGCCCGACTTCTCACAATTGCCAGAACCTCGAACCGTCTGGCTTAAGAAACGTCCCTCCCCACACCGAAGTCGGTTGAATAACAAGGTGGAAGTGGAAATGACGACGACGAAGAAATGTGAGGCTGAAGAATTTTGAATTCTGTTACATGTCAAAAGCAACACAGGCAGATCACCCGAGTCCAAGAGCTCTCGGGCCGCGTGTTAATGTCGCAAAACGCATATGTTCAGATGAGTTGGAGAACTGTTAGCCGAGCTCACCCGTTATTCGCTACAGCCTGGTTACCTTATTCAGCACAGAAAATGCGCTGTGAGAAAGCTTTACAGTTGCTTCCCCGTGCTTGCCTTAACATGCAGTGACGTATCTTGGTAATAGATACTAATAGCAACAAGTACCTTTTCGGCATGCTTTGCGTGCTTTGGTTCGAGGACCCTGCAGGCAGTGACTCTGCGAGTCATGGCCACCTGTCGGCCGTTCCTGTCACGATGCCGGAAGTTACCCGTCAGTTCAGTTCGTTGCGCTGGGCGACAGGAGCCCAGCCATTGCAGTGGTAAACAAAAGAAGTGATGGCTGGCAACGAGTCACTTCCTTTCATCAATCCGGTGACGCCGCCACGGCCATGACCGAGCGGGTAGCTCCGCAGATTCGATCTTCGACCCGTGCCGTAACGGCCGAGCGGTACTTCTACCGCCGTCCCATCCAAGACGCGGCGGGCGGTAGGTATACTGCAACGGAGGGATCCGCAACAGCAGCGGCCCGGAACTCACTCTCCGGTATTTCGGCTTCCTTGAGCATCAGCCGGCTTCACTGATAGTGCACTAACAGATTGGAGGCAGCCTTGAGCACAAGTTCGCTCAATTCATACGCTGCAATAAACTCATCCACCAAACGGACGATGACGGCGTAGCAATGACACTCGTCTACCAATCAGATGGCCATCGCATAGCACTAATTTCAACGGGGTAGCATCCGCCTCGCTGGATGGTTCCAGGTCGCGACCTTGATGGTTCTGAGTTTTTAGCTTACCTTACCATTGGATGGCAACTTGTAATCATCACAGGCCAGGCGCAATGGAACGAAGCCTCACCCTGGTCTCAGGTTTTTGTTCTGGTGCGAACTAGTGAAAGCTCGTCACGCTTTTAGATTGAGCCGAAAGAATGAAGTGAGGGAGGAGAGCCGCCATTCCCGCCTTGAAATTTGAGCGRCACGGGAAGAATCTGGAGGAACACGATATGGAAGCTGAATGTCTTGTCTTGCAGGAGATGGGCGCAGTAAAGAAAGATGATCTGTGGACATGCATCTCATCTTGCTAGAAAGGCAAGCAGGGCACCTGGGTGGGATTGTCCGCTCGGGATCAGCGTTTGCTCTTCGACTCGCTTCTCCTCATGGATCCCGACAGGCAGGCATTCCAATTAAACATTTTTGACGACGGGACAATGCGCAAACTTGTGTTCCAAACTTCCAACACACGTACGAGATTCCTACGCGACTGTAGCAGCCAATAATGGCCGTCAAGAGTGGTGATAGGGTCACAGTCTCGACAGTTCTCTCGAGCTGTAGCCCCATCTTTTTTCTTACCAGTATTACCCCGTACTTTTTAGGTCGGAAAAATTGCATGCATTCCACTTCTCACATCCACAACATCCAATCCGCACCGACAGGAACCGTGAGAAGAAACAAACTGTATGGACCAAACAAGGAACCAAACGGTCGGGTAACCACGTTTTCACTCGTCAAGGTCGGTGCTTGGAAACGAACATAAAAGCTGAAAGCTGCCGTGCCTGCATAGGCCCATAAATTATATTGCAGACCTCATTCACCCCAAAAGGACCCTTGATACATGAATGGACATCACATACGGCTGACGCACACTTGTTGTCATCCCTTGCACCGCTTTTGCACCGCTTGCTGGAGCCATCTCGACTTGTCCAGGTGCACGAGAGGCTCCGAGACCCGGCCATTCAAAAGGAGGCAAAAAGATCCATCGTCCATCCACGATCCATGGTGCCATCCACCTTTAGCACAACACTATCCAATCCATACAATCCACCCACTGACCGCCGTCGAAGCGACAAGTCAACGAGGCCACCAACCTGCGACAAAAGGCCAACGAAGAACGCGCGAAGTGTAACGCATTATCCAGTAGGAACAGGCAATTGTTACTGGAATTGCGGTTGGCGCCACCCGTCCAACCCGGTCCAGGGATTTGAGTGCAGCTTTTTTTGCTCGTCAAACAATCCGCTTGCCCCGTTTTATCGTCGATGCCGATTCCGAATTGAGACTCTCCGCCCCCGTCGCTCGCTGCCCCCGTCGCTGCCCCCGACCCTCGTCGCTTTTTGAACACCAACCTCCCGCTTCGTCCTCCTGACCCCGTCTCTCCTTCCCACGTCAGCCAAACAGCAAGCTCTGTCTCCGTTCGTACATCATTCACTACTATCCGATCCACTTCGTCGTCTCCCCGACGTCAAATTCTGCAATACAATACCTAGCCTTCGCCCGCCTCGACTCCAACCGGGAGAGCGGCCGCGGCGTCTATAGGCGCTGCAGATGATATTAGCATGATGGCTACCGTTTCCCGGACTGCAACTGCCTTGACGACGCCGCCAGCCACATCCCACGGCAACAAGTACTCGTGGGACAGCGTGTCGGTTCCCGTCCATTCGGAGGTGAGTCCATGAGTCCATCGTGATATCTTGGTAATTCGGGAGATTACACGCAATATCCCCTGTTCCCCGCATCTCGTTTTACCATCCAGTTTCCTTATTTACTCCTTGCCCCGGAGACACCCACCACACGCCTGAGGCCTTCGTCGTTGCTCCTGAGCATCGAGGCTGCCTGCGTGCATCTCACCCATCCATCCATTCTTTCTTTCTCTCCCCGTGTCCACACCCTGCCCTGGTGCCTGCTCTGGCAAGAAGGAGCCATCCACTGACGCCATTGCCCATCTCCATCGCCATCGCCATTTCCATCGCATTTCATCATCCATTTCCATTCACTAACATCCTCCTTTCCTTCCCCTTCTAGAAGCCTGTCAATCCCAAGAGGTCTTCCATCAACAATGAGAACGGCTACCCCTTTGGCCGCCCTGTCCTAGCTTCTCAAAAGAGGAATTCGACTCTGCTCGCCACCAACAACACACCACCCATGGACTCGCTCGCACACGACCATTATAACGGGGATGTAGCGGACGATGCCAGGTTCACAAATACCGACTCCGGCTATCTCGTGCCGTCGCATCACAAGGACTTGAAGCCCCGAAGCACCAAGGAGGGTGGGAGTCCCGCCGACAGTTTGTTCGATCCGGAAACCGACGAGAGCAAATGGATCCACCGTGACAAGCTCGCCCAGATTGAGAACGAGGAACTACAGGCTGCGGGGTTCGTCTTGCCGGTAGCGAGAGACAATAGGGCACGGTCGAAAAGCGGGAACCGTTTGAAGAGGGATCAAAGCCAGGACAAGCTTAGCGGTCAGGCTAGATCCATTGGTGGCGGTGAGCACATCGGTTCGAGGTCTAGAAAGAACTCGTCAGCCACACAGGACTGGGACAAGCGAGCCGATGATGGTGCTGAGCACGCTGATTCTAGTTATTCCACGTCGAACCCCGGCGCTAAAGTAACGTCCCGGATACCTGTGCCGAGAACCAAGACTTACCCGACAACGCCAACTGATGAGAAGGCGGCTGCCTTTGCGCGGAAACGGGATAGCAGTCCTGAGGAGGATAAGGAAAAGATAGCCTACCCGAAAACACGAGGACGGAGCGGCAGTACAGGAAACGCCCTTACCAAGGCGGCCAATGGACCCGACGCCCGGCCTATAGCTAAGCGGGCCGACACCTCTCCCATCAAAAGCAAGCCGGCTGCGGGAGCCAAGAAGGTTTCCGGAAAGGCTGCGAGTACCACAACGGCGCGACCGCGAACACGAGGTGCATCCAACAAGGATTCAACAGGTGCTCGGCCAACGACGCGTTCTGGTGACCGAGAGCTCTCGSYCACAACGCACAAGCCGATGGAAGGTGAACCGCCCTGGATGGTTTCGGCATTTCGCCCTGACCCCCGTCTGCCACCAGAGCAACAGCTGCTACCAACGGTGGCCAAGCGGTTACAGCAGGAGAAGTGGGAGCGGGAGGGCAAGGTTGGCAACGTCTACGACAAGGAGTTTAGGCCACTCACAGACGAAGGCTTCCTCGAGCCACCCGAGCATCCTATTGTTGCGCCTGACCATGAACCAGCGGAGAACGAGAACGAGAAAGAACAGGAGAAGCAAAACGAAAAGGAACAAGATTGGCCTTTGAAACCCGCCGAGCCTCAATGTCCTCAGAGTCCACCTCCTCCGAGTCTCCACAGCCTTCAGAGCCCCCGGAGCCCGGGTCCCGTTGGACGGACCAACTCCTACTCGACAATGCCCAAGATCACGGACAAGCCGGCTTTGACCACGGTCCCCAGCCCGAAGAACCCCCCACAGCCTCCTCACCCATCGCAGGTGATCAGGGTACCAGAGCCTCCCGAGGATCCGCCTCAGAAGAAGGAGAAGGGAGGATGTGGATGCTGTATAGTTATGTGAGCGCTAGGCTCCAGAACTTGGCCATCCATACTCGACTTTCTAGTCAACCGACAACCTATCAAACCCATCGATCACCAATACGACCTTTGGTCCTTTATATCGTCGTCCGCCACAATCAAGCCGTGACTCTGCTATCATTGGCTTTCTGGTAGTCCTCGAGCACTACCCTGAATAATGACGAAACGAGCCCCTTTTTCTATATACTCAAAGTCTGGCACATTCGATTCTGCATTTGTATCTACATCACACCCACCACGCGCACACGCACATACCCCCACTGCTTGATTGGCTGCTACTTTTTGCAGTGTCCCCTCATTCATTTCCTTTGTCCTCAGTTTTTTTTTTCAAAAGCTTCCTGCTCCAGACTGCTCGTTGCTGTCAGCGTGCTCCCGATCTTTAAGCCTTGTATCCGACCTCACTTCCCCCTATACCAAGGGGCGCAATGGTCAGCAGCAATGTGACCTAACGAAAATGGAGCCTCTCGACCACGGCGGTTATTTCTAGCAAAGGAAGAGCAAGGGGTTTTCCAACGGTGGACGGAGAATTACAGAACAAAAGGAGGGAACTCCCTGTTTTGTCCTCGACGACAAACCGAACCAAGATCAGCATCATTCCTCCCGTCGTGCCAAGTCGGGAGCAAAAGTCGAACGAACCTCCTGGAAAAGGGGACGCCATTCGGCAAAAGGGAATCAATCATCTATGGAGAGAGAGAGAGAGAGAGAGAGAGAAGTTTCAAGGCAGCAAAGAGGGAGTGAGAGCAGGGAAAGGAGTAGGAAGAACTTGGAAGAAACATTGGGGTTCAAAGGAAAAAAAGGCGAACACCCAAAACTGAAATCCCCCACCGGTTATAATACCATCTTATCTTAATTCCAACAACTCTCTTGTACATGGTCTGGTTTTCTCTCCCGTCTTTCATCAGTCGCCGAGGTCATCATCCATACCACGCATTACAATCAGTCAAGTCAGCCAGCCAAACCAAAAACTAAAGCCTACTATTTAGTTTATCCTCCTCATTACATCTATCATCCCGCAACCAGATTGTCTTTTCAAGCAAGGAACTTTCCATCGCTCGTCTTTTGTGTTTTCCGTTTGGCTTAGGTGTTTTGTTGTTTCAGCCTGTTTTGTTTGTCTTTCTGCTTTTGCGTTTGCGTTTGCTTGTCTTGTTTCTGCTTGTTTCTGCTTTTCTGTCTCAGTCTCAGTCTCAGTTATGCCCTTTTCCAACAAAAATGGGGGGAGAACGCGCGGAGTTAGTTTTGTTTTTCCTGATAGAGATCGAACGGTGCGGGCGTTTTGAGTTTTTTGAAGTCTTTTTCTTTGTTTCCTTAATTACTCGCTACACGTACGCATGGCACGCACACGCAATATCGGAGAGGTCAGGATGGATAGGGCTAGGATGGAGGGAGGAAAAGACAAGGTTTTCCAGAGGAGAGAGAGTGCGGAAAGTGGAAGAGGGGAGGGAAGGCAAAGAGAGTCGGTGTCTCTCTGTCCTATCAGCTTACTGCTCCAGTAGCTAATCGTTCCTTAAATGAGAACAATAAAGGGATTTCAACATACCTTCAATTCGCTACCCTGCCTGATTGTTACGGTGACCTGTGGTGATCTATCCTTGTTACGTTATAGCCAACAGCCAGACGGATATCCACTCCAATGCCGTTGTCAATAGCCCATCATCTCGCCGTCAACGAGCCTATAGAAGTGGTTTGAGAAAAGTCTCTATATGTACCAAGCTACTCGTGAGAGATACTAACTTGACTTAAGACCCCGAGGCCATACTCTACAGACTGTGGTTGAAATGACCGAAACTTCATCTTATCTAGGTACTACTGAACGAACATGGTCAATACAGCAAACAAATGCAGGGCAAGTATAAACTGCAACGATTATATATCTATATCCATAGCCTGCTCCCAAGGTTCCAATTCCAACCTGTCCTTTCCGTTACCCATTCTCACTTGAGTCTTATCTCCAGCATTCCGGTGCCTATTTACTACCACTGTGAGATTGATTTATGATGATCTCCCTCTCCTCCTCCTCCCATCTGTGTTTGTCAAAACTGTGCCACCACCACCACCACCACCACCACCACCACCAAGCCTTGTCTCGTCTGTAGGTTAACCTCAACTCTGCTCCAGCTTGGTTAGGATCTTCAAGCAGATGCAAATTTACGCATGCAGTCTAAGAAGTCGAGCACGGAACGGGACTGTCACAAAGAAGACGGCCCCTACCTAGGTCTTCCGCGTAGGTAAGCCACCACAAGGAAGCACACAAGGAGACAAGGTATGAATGAGCGTGAACATTTGTGTGAATTGATGTGAATTTGATACATAGCAGTACAGCCACAACGAACCAACCATACCTGGTAGGCACCACCATCAACCTATAGACACTACAGTAACCTTATTTCACTCAAGTATATACGAACATCATGAATATTTGTTTCTTCGTTGTAAGAAAGTAGCTTGACCTTCTCGCTAAGTAAGTCAGGTTTCAACCATACGCTAGACGCCGCAACAAGCAACACGCAACACGCAACTTTAACTTAACAGAACAGTACAATCCGGGGATATCTTCCAAAGACGGGAATCCTCCTCCTGACCGGAGCTCAGCATGCTCCGCTCAGCTTCGAAACCGAGAGATAACCGGTTTAGACAAACAGGCCGGCAGACTTAAATCATCGTGATCATCATGTCGTCATGCATCAATGGACTTGAACAACCAACTTCCACAAAATAGTCCACGGTCCACATACCGGGACTCACCGGCTCACTGCCGTGGTATCCTCCTCTTGTCTCATGTTCACACATCTCTTCCAACCCATCACCAAATCACCAATCATCAACATCACCATCCCACTGACCCCCCACATCCGCCCATCCACACCCCCACCTCCTCCCGCCCGTCTCACCACCGGTTCTCAAATCCGCCGCCTCCTCGCGACCCTCGCGCCAGCGTCTCACAAGGTAATCATCGCTGGCCGTCACCAAGCTGCCATCCAGCGCCCACGTAAGCGCGCCCACCTCCTTCTCGTGTCCACGCACGAGCGGCGTTCCGCGGCGGATGATGGGCGTGTTTGAGTTTTGCTGACCGCCCTTGATACCGAACAAGCTCGCTGACGAGCTGGTTCCCGGTCGTCCTCCTCCGGAAGAGGAAGACATGGACATCAGTGATGAAGAAGACAAAAGGGAAGTGGTAGCGCTCCGGGTGAGACGCGGACGAGCGGGCGTGACGGGGATGCAAGAGGTGGGTTCGCCGACGAGGTACGACTCGTCGTCTTCTTGGTTCGGGTGTTGGCGCTGCCAGGCGAAGGCTTCCTTGATGTAGCGCTCGTCAGTGGGGAAGAGAACGGCGGCGCCGTCGCTGCTGCCG
>RANY01000059.1:0-66495 GCA_009805235.1 Neurospora pannonica FGSC 7221 | reverse complement strand
GCCAAGACCTTCACCGCGACCCAGGCCGACCTGGCCAGGTGGTACGGCGAGGACTTCCAGCGGTGGGGTGCCGTTCGCGAGAGCGTCGACCCCGAGGGCATGTTTGTCGGGCCCTGGCACAGACGCTACCTGCTGGAGCCCATCCAGAGCGACAAGCTCCTCCCACTGGAAGAGATCCAGCAGACGACCAAGGAGGTTCCCGCGAGGCAGGGTGGTGGTATCGAAGTCATTGGCATCCAGAACCCTGTCGTGCCAAACTAGGTGATCGGGAGGATTCTGGGTTCTCCGCTCAACAGGATGGAGGAGGAGGCCGAGAAGGAGGAGGCCAAGCTGGGTGGCAGGAGGGTGCAGGCTGCTGAAAGATTTGAGGGGATTCGGAGAGAGAATAGGTTAGGTGGGGTTTTTGGACGAACCACTGATGAAGACTCAAGATAGTTGTCGGAATTATGGCCAAAGAGCGAGGAATACCGTTTCGTAGAGTCTTGGGATACGTACTCTATCTTTTTTTTTGTTATTTTTGGATACCAGGCTGGTCAGAAAAGGAGGGAGGGATGGCAAGAAGTTTTTGTTTATCGAGGCGAATACGTTTGTACTCTACAGATACCATGAAAAAGTACTAAGGTTGCAATTTTGAACGAACGATTGTGGGTTCTTCCATTCTGCAGTGGAAGTAATTTGGACACTAGTAGTTGTTTGCGCCTCCTCACACACAGCAATGCGTATCCCATGTCGTGTCATGACATTCATCATATCCCCAGGTCATTCCTAATACCGCCAACGCCACAAAAACTCCCAAGAAGAACCCGAATGCTCCTGAATCGTAGTCTCCTTCGATTACGTTGCCACTTGATCTCTCTAGAACCATCAGCCAACGCCGTAGCCAAAAGATGACTTTACAGTAATCACCAACTGAAATAAGAAGCTCGCAAGAGGGAGGGCGAACCATTCCATTCCGTTACATGCATGTACACATGTACATACCCACACCCAAGCCCGAGCAGGATGTGGTTGTTTCTTCTCTTTTCATGCCTTCTCTGTCTTAGTTCCCTCTTTCACCTCTGTTACTTTTCCTCCCGTCTGTTCCCCACCTTGCCTTAACGCCATGCGATGATTGATGCGATGCCTATGCATTTGCTGATCCAACTTGAACCTATGCCAGAACCAGAACCCGAACCAGAAAACGCTTTGATGAAACCCGAATGAAAATGGGCAAGGAGAAAGAAGTAACATGGATTGATGTTAATGAGGATGATGAAGCAAGCCGGCGAGCGAAGATGTCCATGTCATGAATCAATCAGTCGGTCTAGCTCTGATGACTCAAATTTGACGCCGGCCTCACAAAGCTCGCTGGCCTTTTCGAGGTCTTCACAATAAACGGACTGGGCATCTCCTCCGTCTCCACCTCCCGATTCCATACGGGAGCTACCGGCCATGGCATCGACTTTGTCCCAGCCCCAGTTCCTGTTCCAGTGGCGCTGCCGCTGCCTGCACTATTGGAAGAGGAGGTACTATTGGTATTACTTTGCTGCTGCTGCTGCTGCTGCTGCTGCTCGAAGTTGGCGGTTATCGGTTGGGGCTGTGATCGTGGTCGTGTCGGTAATTGCTGCTGTCCGCTATCGCCGCTGCTGGTGCTGCTGCTGCTGTCCACTGCTGATGCCGCGATCGTCGCGTGTTCCTTAAAGGCGCGTAGTTTGGCTTCTTTGGACATGATCGCGCTGATGGGCCTACCACCGGCGCGAGCCTGATGCAGCTCGACGAGGGAGCTTCCGCGGATGTTCTTGGTGGCCATAAGTCCGATCTTCTTAAGAGGCGGAGCTTGTGGCAATGGTTGTTGCGGCTGTTGGTTTCCTTGTTGCTGGTTGAACGATGATTCATCGCACGTGGATGACATCCGCTTGAGACCTCTTGTTCTGACAGTTATGTTGGATGTGATGGTTGAGGATGGCGCGTCGCTGCCACTGTTGCTGCTGTTGTTGTTGTTCGCGCTAAGTCTCCTGCCCACGCCCGTTACCGATGGTATCCTACTGAGTCGTCGGGTTGGGCTGGGTTTGCGGTCTCGCAGGGCGGGAGCGCTGGGTGCGGAACGAAGGGGATGTTGTCCTATTGACGAAACTCCACTAACTGTCTTAGAGCGGGTGGCTAACGTCTGTTTGGAGCGCAAACCGTGGATAGGAAGAGGATTTGACTTTTGTTGCGAGTTGAGCGACGGCCTCGACCTGGTTGTAATAGTACTGAAAGGGTTCTTGCTGGATTTGATGATAGGTTTCGGTGAAGGAACCAGAGCTTCCGCCTCGGACTCGTCGCCAGAGTCCATCATCTCTGTTTCCCTTGGAACCTCCCAGTTGCTCTTGTCTGTAGAAGTTTGCTCCTCACCAAAGATCATCCTTGGATTTGTGGTCGGGGCCTTTGTCAAAGCCATTCGACGGGGTGAAAGGGAGAGGGAAGCGATCGTGATAGGTGATGGTGAGGCCATTTCGATGTCCATTGGCGTGCCAAGTACAGATTCAGCGGGGGCGGAGGAATATGTCTGCGCTCTGTGGAAAGGTGTTCGTGGGATCTTCTTGGTGATATCAAAGCCATCAGTCGACTCAGCAATCGAGATATCGGTAATGTCCGTCGTAGAAGGGAAGTCGCCGTCGCCGCTACCGACTGAGGACTGGTTGAAGTCAGACACCAATGTAGCAGCAGTCGAAGAAAATGAGCCCTGCTGGCCATGGCTGTTGAACATGGGTCCTCTCCCGTGTCGTTGTAGCTCTGCTTCTACCCGCGCCTGAACCTCCTGCTCGAACTTTCGTTGTAGAGATTCGATTTCCTGGGCCACCAGACGGTCAATCTCCAACCGCGCCTTGACTTCCCATTCCCTTCTCAGTGAAGCATCGATCTCGGCGCGTATAGACGATTTTTCGGTTTCGAGCGCGGACAACTTGCTGTCAAGCTCACGGATGCGCTTGTTAAGGGTCTGCTCTTTCGATCTGAGTGTCCTGCTGAATTCCACAACTTCCTTTTCTTTCCTCATTAATCGTACAATCGGCAGGTTGAGAAGTGTGGCTGTGTCTGGTCTTCGGTCGGGGTTCACTTTCAGGCAATCCTTGATGGTTGCAAAGAGTTCTCCCGAGTAAACGGAAGGTAATGGCGCGATCTTTCCCTCCTTGATCTTCTGAACCAGCTGGTAATGCGTCTTGGCGTTGAATGGGGGCTCTCGGGCACAAAGCTCGTATATGATGCATCCTAATGACCAAATGTCCGACTTTAATGTGTATTTCTCTGCCGCGCAGATTTCCGGCGACATGTAGAAGGGGGTGCCAACGTAGGTCGAGGCAAAGTCGTGCGATTGCATGACTTTGGAGAGTCCGAAGTCTCCAAGCTTTACCGAGTTGTCTTCGCCCAGGAACACTACAAGGCAACAGGTTAGACCAGTCCGGGCACGAATCACAGGGTCACCTACCGTTCTCGGGCTTGAGATCGCGGTGCAGAATAGTCATGCCACCAGAGGGAGGCTTTGGCTTTGCTGTTGCGCCCAAGCCAAGGACGGTCTTGCCGACTTCTGGAGGGTCGACGCCGTAGTGGCAGCGGTACAAAGCGGTGACAAGCTGGGCAAAGATGCTCCATACGAACGATTCCTCCGCATACTGGTTATTCTTAATAAGGTTGCGGATAACACGGCCTAGGTCGCCATTGCCACAGTATTCCATGTAGAGATGTAGGTCTTGGGTCGCTTTGAGATGTTCGCGGTGGTAGTATCCGACGATATTGGGATGACGTAGGGTCGAGAGGATCGAGAACTCGGCGTGCAACTGTTCGCGCTCCTTTTGCGACATCTTGAGGTAGCTGATCTCCTTGCGGCAGAGAATCATGCCGTCGGCTTTGCGCCGCACCTTTCGGATGATGCCAAACGAGCCATGGCCTGTGGTTGTCAAGCAAGTCGTTGTCAGCCATCAATTTCACTGCTACCCTTTGTGCATGTGCATGTGGAGCGCCGTTGGAGGGTTGGGGGAGGGCATTATCGCATACCGATCTTTTCTAGAAGCTCGTACTTGTCGCTCTCCGACATTTTGGCGGTTGACTAGATCAACGGGACCTCTGACAGCGTATCATGAATTGGGAAGAATATGCCGCCTGATCCATAAGACAATCGTTTCGAGAAGTGGACCGCGTTGAAGGATAGGCCCAGTCGACTAAGAGGTGGTAATGCAATTGATGCGTTGTATGCGATGGATGCGATGAATGCGATGGTTATGGTGATTGCGATGGGTGTATTCTGGTGTCGGGAAAGGATGCGCGGGATTGCGTGTAACCAATTGAAGTTGCGTTCCGGGTCTTGTTGGGTCGCCCGGTTGGTTCGTGGACGCTTCGGATGGGCTGCCCGATCGAAGACGCCTGCGAACCTATCAAAGGGAGAATCCCTACCAGTCAACATCGCGTTGCCCAGCAACTGGCGCGGGGCGGTGAGGACGTACCCACTTAAATTTAGCCGCCGCCTGCCAGCAAACCTTATCGAACACAACGATGAGACCTGATTAGATAAGATAAGATACGCACTTGTCCGCCGTCATCGACCATCCGGTGGTGGCGGCGAGTTGAACATACGACTTCATCGGCTCTCTTTCTGGTCCGTGCTAGCGCCCCGTAGCCGACCCGATTGCGTTGGTCCTCCGTCTGCTTACATATCTCCGGCACCCGAGATACCATCTTGAAGTGCCGCCACCCTCCTTTGGTGCATTTCTCCCCTATATATAAACTTCTCGTTCTGTTCCTAGACCCTTGATGTCGATACTCCTTTCTTGTAGCATTCAAAAGTTGGCAAAACCAAAGGAATTTTACGCACAGCAAAGATGGTGCTTCGCAAAGACCAGCTCGAGCTCAAACTCAAGGACGATGAACAGCTTATCCGCCAAGGCGTCCTCCGCAATGAGCATCCCTTTGATGATTCCCCAGAGTTTCATGAGTTCATACATGCATGCCGTCGAGGTGATCTGAAGCATTGTCAGGAGTTGATCTCAGGTGGCGTCAACATTAATGGCAAAGACAAGTACGATTATACTCCGCTCATTATTGTATGTGATGTTTTCGCTTCACAAGTTACGCCCATACTTGTTTAATTCTAGAGTAATACTGACATTTCAAAAGGCAAGTCTGTGTGGACATTATGAACTGGTGCAACTCCTGTTAGAATCCGGTATGTGTTGTTGTAAAGCGCCAACTCTCCACCATCCAGTCACTTACACGCAAGCTCAGGTGCTCTGGCCGACCCCGATTCATTCGAGCGGGAGCGTGCGGTCTACAACGCTCTGAACAACAAGATCCGGAATCTGCTTCTTTCCTACGATTACACCAAGACTGCGGATCCTTTACAGGCTTGGTCGTCACACATCACCTCATTGCTTGTCCGCGAGATTCCAAAGACGACAGACATCACTCTCCTCACAGCTTCCGAGTCGTTCCACCTGCACAAATTCATCCTCTCCTCTAGATCCCCTTACTTCCGGAGAAAGTTCGCCGAAGCTCCTGAAACTGCTACTTGGAAACTCTCCCATTCCATTCCAGTTGAGGCTTTCCGGGTAGTCATAAGATATCTCTATCTTGGTGAGCTACCACGCGACCTTGTGGGACCTCGGAGTGCAGCCACCGAGGAAGAGGTCTTCAAGGGGATCGACAAGCTCTGCAAGCAGCTCGAAATTGCCCACCTGTGGGAAGCTGTTCTTTCAACGACCGACCGACGCTTGGCGCGCCAGAGACATCAAGATGAGGTTCAGCGTGCTCAGGCTCAAGTAACGGCTTACTTCCGAGACACGGTCCTGAAGCACAAGTTTACGGTTGACACTCGTCGGGTGGGGGAGGTGAAATGGCCCCGAGACAACGCCATCTCCGCAAACTGTTTGTTGCGTGCGGACGAGTTCGACGAGGGTGAAGGGGAAGATGTCGTTGAGCCGGCGGAAGAGTCGCTCATATCTAGTAACGGCATCCCCATTGGTCCGACAGCGGCCTTGAACTCAACAAACGGAACTTCGAATGGTGCGAAAAAGCCCAAACGCTCAGTCCTCTTCCCGGTGCACAAAGCCTTCCTCATCCGCAGTCCCTATTTCGAAACCATGTTCTCCTCCGAGTTCATGGAAGCCAAGGAAACCGAGCATCTCCACGTCATCAAGGTGGACTGCCTTCCCGAAGTCCTTGAGATCATTCTAACGTTCCTTTACACGGAGAAGTCTGACTGCCCGCTTGAACTGGCTCTCGATCTTCTCTACGCGGCGGACATGTTACTGTTGGATAAGCTCAAGACCAAAGCCGCCGTGGCAATCAGCACCCTAGGTAGCGGCACCAGCAACGCGCTGGTAGACCGAACCCACGGCGGGGCCGCGGAAGAGCTACAATCACTACCACCCGCAACGTCGACTTCGACACCTTCAAGCGGGCAACAACAAACACCTGGGTCATCGACTGAAGCGGATGGACAACCAGTCGAAGTGGAACCCATCAACGTCTACGACGTCATCCACGCCGCCTGGGATCTCAAAGTCCAGCGTCTGGAAGATTTCGCCGCCCGGTACCTGGCCAGCCGGCTTGAGGACTACATCGACGAAGAAGAGTTCGCCGAGTTGATCCAGGATAGTGCGTCCCGGCTCAAGAGGCGTGAGGAGACGGACACTATCGAGTTGCTGGACGATATCCGGTATTACCTGGGCGAGCGATTCCGGTTCCGGTTCGAGGGTGATGGCATTGAAGAAATGCTGAATGAGGAGGGTGAGATTGATGCTGCTCAGGTAGAAGGCCTGGCAGCAGAGGCTGAGGATGGGGAAATCCGTCCCGAGCAGCCTTCAGACGGGCAGAGGGAAGGGGAGGAGAGAGCGGAAGAGAGAAGCACTGAACGTGATGGTGAGGAGGGAGGAGGTGGTGTACGAACATTAGACGGGAAGTTGGTTGAGGATGAGTTCGTGTCGGATGCGGTCAACTACCAGATCTTGCTGGAAAAGATCGATAAGATGCTTGATCGTCTCAAGCTAGGTGCTTGAAGGGTTGCGAGCGTTTACAGGGGAAGATATCGCATCAAGGCATTAGACGTTACATATGTTACGACTAGATACAACGGTGGTTCTGTATGAATATGGTTCGCATAGAAGCCGGTCGTTTGTTTCGGGTCCCTCTTTCCCATCGTAGCGCCAAGAATTGAACTTGGTTTTTCTCGCAACATCCTCCCCTTTCAAAGCAAGAATAGGCTAGCAACATCATCGTCTTGCATTGTAAACCCAGCCATGTTTCCTTGACCAGAGAAAAAGAAAAGGATCTCGCTATATGGTGGTGTTGACAGTGCTGAGATAGATATCTGTAACGCCATTATTGCAAATATTGCCTTCCTTCCTTGACGCCATGCTCCCAATACTTGATGCGGGCTTCCGCTTCAACGACGACCGTTGTCTCCAACTGCTCTGCTCCTTGCATATATCCCAACATCAATCAAACAATATTCTTTTTTTGCTTTTCATCGGTCAGGCTTCTTTCTTTTAGGGAGGCGGTCGCGAAGAAAACATATCATCCCCCACATATCGGAAAGCAACAAAACACTACGGCTATCTACCTACTCGACATCTCAAACTCCCATTGCCATCACAGAACGACCCTGAGCTGATGTATCTTGAGTTACCTACCCAATCATTACCTTCCACCATCCAGCCGTCCTCAGGGTCCGGCATGTAACACCAAAACATTTCTCAAAAGACGGGGCACAGGTAAGGTTACAGTAGTAGGCAGGAGCAATCCACAATTTTCCGGTGCCGTTAAACGGTTCAGCAGCGAGCCCATCAACCAATATCACAACCACCCACAAACAAATTATTCAAGAGGACACTGATCACCTACCAGCCCTCATTACAGACCTACCTACCCGTAAGTTATGTATACCAAACATAGCACAGACCCCCTGGCCACGGCCACGGCTAGCCCCTGAATGATCCCCCCTCAAGTCTTCTCCACGACCCCCATGCCCTTCGGCAGTTCTTCGAACCGGGACATGGAATGCTTGATGTTTCGAAGCTGTGGATGCGAGTGAGAAAAAGGAGAAAAAGAAGGTGATGATCGATTCTAAGCCTCTTCTGGTGGTGGAGGTGGCGGTGATTAGCAGCCCGTGCGCTGAACTTGTTGACTCGCTTGGATAGGAGCTATGTAGCGTATGTACTGTACATCGAATATCCGGAAATGGGGATAGGATAGTCGTAGGTTATGAAAGTTTGAAACACGGGGCGGGCACGGCGGGGAAGATCTCCCGCGCTCGCATTCGGCTGTGATGGGTGATGTACATTGGCAATTGGCACATCTGCATTTTGATTCATTCACAGCCGGTAGGGGGGGAGTACTTGTTAGTCAGCTGTTGTTCTCTGATCTCTGGATCTTGATCTTGATCTTGCGAATTGCCGTTGGCAAGTAAAAGACTGCTCTGATAGGACTGTATGCGGCTCATCGATCGATCGTTCATCTTCCATTGTTCTTCCCGTCGTTGAGTGCCAAGATGGTACCTGATACGCATGTTCGAGTGAGTGGTTGACGCGATGTCAGGTCCTGCGCAGATAGTCAAAGGCAAGTACATACACACACATGTAAGCAGTCATATCCAGCAATATCAAGCGCACTCCCGCGCCTCCTTCACATAAATCTTCCTTCTTTGCCTACAGCATGCACCACCACTCACTCATCACGCTCACATTCACCTTCACATTCACACATTCACACATTCACACATTCACACATTCACACATTCACACATTCACACATTCACACATTCACACATTCACGCCTGCCCGCGCGCGCACATGGCATGGCACATCACACTACAGTACCTACTTACCAAGAAGCGACAACGACGGCAGGGGAATCTTGAAATCGCGATGTGATGTGATCGATGTCTCGGGTTGAAATCAAGCCCTCCACGACCCTTCCGGACGGTCTCTTGTCTCGGTCCCGAATTCCCCCTTTCTTTCCCTTCCATGGACCCATCATCATGGCTTCCATGCCATTGTTCTGTAGGTAGTCATGATTGCACCTTACGATGAGAGGAAAGAGACCTTCACTTCACGACCGCGGTGGGGGCGGGGCTGCGGGAGAGGACTGAGGAGGCTGAGTTGATGGCGGGTTTGTTGGTAATCACTGTAGTGCAGTCTTTGCTTTTATGTTGCCTAGCGGGTTAGACGAGATGAAGAACTACATTTCGTCGGGAGGTTGAACCTAGACAGTCGTACGGTTTTCTTTCGTTGTTGAAGGTTGAAGGGGATGGTGGTGGCTGTGCTGTGGTTGACAAAGTGATGGTCTGGGATTCGGGGTGCCTAGCATGTTCCCAGGTCCCCAGGTTATCAACAAGGTGGTGAAACAAGGAGGCTTGTCGGGAACGACTCCCGGAACAACATTTGGTTGTGCTCCTCCTTGTGCCTGCCGGGTGCGTAACGTGCGTGGGTGGTTGCAAGGGATGTAAAGTTACCATACAAGATCCGAAACGAAGCTTTCCGTACAGTATAGCACTGTACTGTGGTACTTACAGTAATAGAAATTACAGTTGCTTTGTGCGAACGGTGGAAGGGAAAAAGGGGGAAAAGGAAAACAATGGTGACAAACCACCCCATTTTTGAGCCAAGGCTTATGGGGTACCAGTACCCTGTGCCCGGCTGCCTGTCCATCTTACGCTGGCCCCACGATATATGCCAGCCCAGGTGACTCGCGAAGTCCCGAAATGCCATGGGAAGCGAAGCGATGGCTGGGAAGAGGTTATCGTGCGCTTCTGGGCTTGGCTTCTAGAGATATGTCTCACTTTGTCGATTCGCCTCGTATGTAGCCGAGTCGTATTATGTATCGCTTGTTTGTCCGTCATTATCGTTACTGTTGTCGTCGTCGTTGCCGTCGTTGTTATGTCCGTTCTTTGAGCTCAAAAACGGACTGGTTAAGTACGGAGAAAGGAAGCAACAATATACGATGACTGCTACCGTAACTGCCTACCTGTCAATGACGGGCAAGCAAGCAAGGGCATGGAAGAAAACCAACCAGTATCAACTGGAAAAACCCCATCAGCCCATCTGGGATGTGCCGTAACAATGAAGAAAGTTGGCGCTGATCCCAGGCGGGACTTAGCGTCGATGATCGCCAGCGCCACGCAGAAAGCCATCGTTTCAGCCAACAGAAAAGAGCGAAATGGCTGACAGCTGGGCGCGAAAGTGGTATGTAATTCACAACGCCAAAGAGGACAAGCTGCTGTTGCGATACGTATGCGTACGTACGGTTTCCCATTGATACCCCCAAGGAGCGAGGGAGTGTGCCACCGCGTGCTGCTTCCCCCAAACGGTCGGATCATCCTGTGGCTTCTGCGCTGAACAGAGATAATTATAGCGCTGTCCGCCAGATGATCATTGACGATCTGGATTCTTTTCTTTGGGGATCTCTCACAAGTGCTGTTTATACGGACCACAATTCCTCCGTACAATGTAGGTACTAGCGCTTACTATGTAGTAGTGTTTACTATGCAGTATGCAGCTGATTGCTGCCAAAGGGCTGATCCCCAAGGCGTATGTAGTGTACGCTCGGACCGAACTGGCGTGCTTTTGACAGGCTGTCAGTCAGATGTGCAATACGGCAAGCGAAAAGCGGTCTGATATTCCCTTTGATGCGCACTGCGGATGTCTCTGCCTGGGCAATTCATCGAATATCATCGATCAGGGCACAGGGGAGAGAGAGTTGCCCCAACACGACACGCTTGCAACGCTTTCAGGGGAAACCCGGACTCTCATCAGGTAAACTTGAAGCTTATCGAGCGGAAATCTCCGTGAACCCGAGTCGGCACGGGGTTTTCATGGCATCGAAATGTTCCATTGCCGGCTTCGATGATTACGCAGCGAGAAGTCATCACAAACTCCCGTCGTCACATGTGTATCTCGACACAATCAAAAAGCCGCGATTCAGGGGTCGCCGGTCTTGACACAATATGGAGCCCTGGCTCGGCCGCATTGTTGCTGCTCTCGGCCTTTCGGCTCGATGGAGGCTGGAGCACCCGCTTGCGACGGGGCTCTGGATCCGCACCGCGCACCGAGTGGGAAGTGAACTTGCCGGGAAGCCATAGATCCCTGGAACTTGCAAGCGGAAGGGAAGGCGGCATGTGTTGCGCGGCGATGATGGCACAATGGCTCGATAATCTGCACGGGCCAGACAGATCGTGTGGGGTTTTGGGTTCGTTTCGACCTTCGTCGTTCGATGACCAACCTCACTTCTCTCGGGACGAGTTGCTGGAGTTGTTGAGGAACGACTGGAGGCGTCTTTGTATCGGATACCTAGTCAAGCATACGCAGGGTTCGTTTTCGTTTTATCTTGTCGAACCTGGTCAGATGGAATATTGCCACGGTAATCTTTTTTTGGGAGGTAATAAGGAATCTCAAAACATGATGGATATGGTTGCGGTTCTGTTGGTCGTGTCAGTGGCCACCAGGTGAAACAATAGATATCGAGTCACCGCAGAATATTGGCGGTTAGGGAGGAACCTGGCTTCATATCTCTGAGACCTCGTCTCATGGCTTCGGTTGCACAGACATGGCGGGAAGGTCGAGTTACTCAGCATGAACAGTAGGCGTCGAGACTAATAAAGAGGCGTTATGAGCCTCGCATAAGATTTAGCTGCCGTTTTTCAGTGATACAATATCGAGGCGGGGGTTGAGAGGCCTGAAAGGAAACTACTGTTCAACCGCTGTCAGTGTCTCAGTCAGGCTGTGGGTGAATTTCTCAATCTCGAAGCCAACTGCGTAATACAGGGGGAGTGAACGAAGATCATTGCCGGACGAGGTGAGGTGATAGAAACCCGAGTACGATTCACAGCCACAGAAGGCAAGATGAGACGAGCCTCATTCGTATTTGCCAGTGACCGGCGCTGCTTGTTTTTGAAAAGAAACGTCGATGAGGTGATAAGGTTGGCCCTGATATCGCGAGTTTGGCAGGCATGCAAAGTGCTCGACTCACCATCCATCGGTCGGTTCCTGGATGTCATGACCACACAAAAGTTCCGCCGCTTCCGGGACGGGACCAGCCGCAGGCATCTTCCAGGCTGATGCGCAACCAACGAGACCATGCGTATTGTTGTTGAAGACTGTTCGCTGTCTGGAAAAAGTTAGCGGGGCCGATAGCAGGAAGAATCATCGAAAAGAACATTGGCGTAATCTCATGTTGTCAATGCCAATCGATGCCAATTATGCTTCGCCATGGGAGGCCACGGAGGCCCCGACAGGGAGTTCTTGGTTATAGCGCTGACTGCTGAGCGCTCAGGTCACCCGCCCCAAGACCTCAAGGGCAGGCAAAGTTACGATACGATACGCGGCAGTAAGGTACTGTGCCGTATGCCCATGACATCAGCACCTGGCAGCTTTCTCGGCAGCCCCTCCATCTCGGCAGCGGGCGGGCAGGAAGAGAAGCCAAGTGTTGATCCCATCCACATGGATTGGGGAACATTTTGGGAACAGGCAAGGATATGGGACCCCGGTCTCGCTTGGCGAACAGGCTGATCGACGGTGATCAACCGAAATGTGACATTGCTCAGTTGGGTGGCCCACGCACGAGAGGAGGGGTCGGGGAGTGTCGTCGTCGTCCGTCGAGGGAGGGGGGTCGGGCGAACTGGACTGGACGAGGGGTGGAGGGGTGAGAAACAGAAGAACGACAATGTGGTTGATAGGAAATGGAGCACCATCAGCATGAAGATGGAGAAATGGGATGGTCTGCCTCTGGACGCTAAACTTGAAATGGTACGCAACCCGAACACGGGCTGAAATTGTACGGACGCCAGAGAAGCGCGCTAGAAAGACAAGGTCGTGACAGGCGTGAAAGGTCGAGGGAAAAGGACGACGAATCGAGCCAGCGGCAGTGGGCACAAGAAAGCACGGAGCTGCAACGGGCCAGGGGAGCCCCGCATTGGTGGAAAACGACGTCGGACTCGAAAGTTGCCTTCGCTCGTCCTAACGGTCTTTCCATGCCTTCCATTCCCCACCCCACCATATCCCAGCTTGCCCCCGACAGGAGCCAGGACGTGATTGGCGCCGTAGCCCAGAAAAAGCAAATTGAAAAAGCTGAAGAGTCCTTCCAAGAGAATGCCATTGTTGCTTGCCGTCCGTCGTCGACGGCACCACCCCCATCATCATCATCATTGTCGAAATTGCCTGCCGGGAAAGTTGGATGTCTCTGGGTGAGACAACATCAAGCGATGCCATCAACCTTACCCAGAACGGCGAAATCTCCGATAATGTACGTGCCCCGTAATTCATCTTGCACATCACGGCCAGGGGATCCTCGTGAAGGTGTGGTGAGGCTCTTTTCGACCAGCTGCAGCGTTCCATGAAAGGAACTGCAACCTGAAATTTGTTACATACGCACAGGTACCAGCTCTGAACTGATGGGACAGGTACCAGCTCTGAACTGATGGGACAGGTACCTGTATTTTGCCGAGAAGGAGTGTGGCCCCTCCACCTCCCCGTTCGAACCTCGGATCTTCCACAGGGGTGGGCATGACGCTGACGCGGATGAATGATGGGGGGAGGAATGGAGGATGTGATGATGGGTAAATGCCAAAAGTGGATGATGTTTCTGTTTCTCTTTTTCCACTCGCTTGACATTTCTCTCCATTTCCACCTTCACCCACCTTCTCCCACCATTTTCCCCTTGTGTCGCTGGCGGTGGTCGGTGCGGTGGTGCTAAAGCTAAGAAGTGCTCAGGTGCTCAGATGCTCCATCTTCAGTGAGATGCACCGGTTCATCATCGTCCCACATTCCTCACCGCCTTCGTTAAACTTCCCGTCTGTCGTCCACAACCACAAACCACAACTACCGTCCCGTCACGGGCTTCGCGCGAACCACCATGAATTGCATGATGCGCAAATCCTCTACCGACTAGCGCAATAGTATAATCAGTAGCGTTATTAGATACGGGGCCTTGCCCGGGGGAAAGAGGACGAGGGGGAGTACGTAATACTCCAGTCCCCGAAATATCGGCCAACTACGAGTCTACGGACACCACTAATGACTGAACTGTGAACTACTGGGCTGGTAGCGTCTCACGCTATCGCCGTACCTACCGTTCGTTACCTACCGATCTTCGCTTTCTTCTGACGAGCTGGTGTTGTGCTGTGCTGTGATTGATTGCTGCCCGTGTCTGGGTACAGTAGTCATAGGTACGGTAGCTGGGTAGGTGGAGATATTGTTGAAGCTACTGTGGTAGGTGATTGCCGATGTGAGCACCTCAGATCCAAGGTACAACCCAGACAACGGGACAACAAGTGAGACATTCCACGACCTCCATTCCCGAAATCGAAAGGGCTTACAGGCCAAGCTTTATTACGTATGTCATGTCAAGCTGCCATTTGTCTATTTCCCGCGTTTTTTTGTGTTGCCCGAACCGACCGCCCCTCGGACTGCTCCCTTTATTCGCTGTGTTGATCTGCCGCTGTCTTGGTAACAAGAAAGAGAGACAAGCATCTGGATCTGTGCGTGTGCTTGAGAGTGAGACATACGTAGGTATCGTAGGTAATTTATGGCGTAGATACAAGCGCGCCGTGCCCACGACCTATGGACGCCTCTTCTTGGCTGGCACCTGGCTGGCTGGCCGGCTACGGGTTTGCGGTACTTAACAACAGACGCTGTTCTGTTCTATTCCTGAAAATGACTCTCGTTCGACGTCGAGTCCGTCTTTGCGTGTCTCTCTCTCTCTCTGAGAGCAGAGAGGGGTGGCTGTCTTTGCTGGGGTCGCTAGCAACACTTTAACTTCCGGCGTCTTCATGCGCCTCGTCGAAAAATTTCCCTTTTCAGTGCCTCCCTCCGGACCCGGTCCATGTCGATATCCACGCACTTGCTGCCCTCCGTGTAGATCATACGACGGAAATGAGATCGGGGGATGGGGTAAGAGAGGGATGATCCTCGTTCCTTCTCGACTGTCGACTTCGACTCTCGACTCTTTGTGATCGCTTGATCAGTCAGCGAGCCATCGTGATGTTCCTTCCCCCTCTTTTGATGTCCTTGCTGGTTCGGATATGAGGTTTTCCCCCCTTGTCGTCACAAGATATCTCAAACACATTCTGTTTTCTCTCTCTCGCTGAGGAACGAGGGGCTGTGATGCGCTTCAAGCATCCGGTCGGCATTGTCGACTTATGTCGTTCAGTTAAGGTGACGGCGGGTTGTTACGCGCTTGAAAGAACAGAAATTGTTGGGCGTACAAAGAATGCAGTGATTGATGCCATGTAAATCCACGCATCCTGTTGTAAGACTGTGTGACAAACAACATGCCAAAACTGACGTCGGCTTACACTTGTGGTCCAACAGCTACAAGACGAGAAAGGATGCCATGTTGCACAAAACTTACTCAAAATATAGACCACCCGTTGTGTGGCTCTCCGTCTGGGCTCAAGAAGGAAGCCTGTAATATCCACCAAGCACATTTTGCAAAGTCATGTCAGAGGATCAGATGAAGTGCTTCACTTTTGTCAATTCTCGCTGGTGTCAAGTATTTGTTGACCTTTTGCTTTGACAATTCCGTAGTCCGCCCTATCCATTCTCATGCAACGTTGATCCCCGGCTTTGCTCTTCATCTTCTTTGTGAAGGCCGGCTCGTAATGCTAAATGTACAATCGCCCATAGAAGGGCATCCCGCTCCATATACATTATGTTAACGTGTGGGGATATGAGAAAAAAAAAAGAAAAACAACCGCCCAATTCATGCCAAATGCGAGCCTTTCCTTTGGTTCTCGCATGTCATCTCCGCGTAAACGCCCGTGTAAATGCTAAAGCAAGCCGAACCCGTTTCGCGCGCCGTGGGGAGCTTTTTTGTGAGTAGCCAACCCCAAAGGTCATCTCTGAAACCCCTTTAGACCCTGTAGACCCTAGACCGTGACCTGCCGTTCCGAAAAGAAACCCCGATCTTTTGAAATTGTGAAACGCATACAGGTCTTTGTGTGTACCTGTTGTTGAACAATATGAAATCTTTGCCGGCCCCAAGCAGTGATGCGCCATTTGTATCCGGTGATTTGTCGCTCTCTTTTCCGTAAACACATGCTAGGCTTTGTAGGAATGCATGCCTGCATATAAAATCCGACTTCCCATGGTGATGAACACTTCATACAATCAACCTAGACGGTCTTTCATACCAATCCGGACTGTCTAGGTTGATTGTATGATGTACGAAGCGCAAAAAGAAAAGAAGCGAAGATTGGTCGCTTAGGTAGATGCGCCGTTGTTGCTGTTGCCGCTGCTGTTGCCGTTGCTGCTCTCAAAGCTGTGGCATCCACGCTCATGACGCTTCATGTTGCTGCGAACGCTGAAGGCCTTTCCGCAACCTGCATGGGGGCACTTGAAAGGCTTCTCGCCAGTGTGAGAGTGGCTGTGGATTCGCAGTGAGCTAGGTCGAGAGAAGGCCTTGTTGCAGGTCTGGCAGATGTACCGGTCCTGAGACTGCGGGAAAGATGCAGTGGAAGAAGGAGCGATATAGTGGTGATGTTGCCAAGGGTTGGCTCCCGTGGCTGGTGCGAGGGTGACTGAAACTGGCACAGAAGGGGTGAAAGTCTAAAGCAAATGTTAGAATAACCTTCCTCTATTGGATCTGGCTGATTATTCTCACCTGAGGAAGTGGTCGCTGGTAGTACAAGCCCGACATCTGCTGCTGCGGAGGGGGTGTCGGCTGCATGGGAGGATAATAAGGGTTCATGCCTGACTGACTCGAGTAGCCAGCTGGCGACGGGTACTGTGTCTGGAAAGTTGATAATTGAACAGGGGCTCTGGGTGCAGCAGTCGCTATCTGCCGGGAGTCGGCTTCATGCTGGCTCAAAGGCGGCGTGGTCTCATAGTAGTAGTTGGAGCTGCCCTGGGACTGGCTTGTTGGCTTGCTTGAAGGGGAGTGGTATCCCTCAAAAGAAGCCTCCGAGGACATGGGAGGACTAGGGGGAAGGTTCGCCCTGATCGATGCTGGGTTGCCAAACTGGGAAGAGTTGGGACGGTTGTCAGGCTTTGAGAAGTGTACTGAAGAATGGTTAGTCTTGTCACAGTTCCCTGATATCAAGATGGGTTGGCCGGCCATACATTGCTGAGACTGAGGAGATGTCTCTGAGGTAGGAGATCCCTGATCGGCCATGACGAGCAGGTTCGAGATCGAGGGCAGGGAGCACTTGTTGGAGTCGTCCAAAGGAGGGGAGGGTGGCGGAGCGAAGCCATAAGGCTGGGCGGGATATTGAGGCGTTAACGTCGTGGATGCCATTCTGATGTCGGTGTGTTAGGTTTGAAGTGTACTGGACCGGTCCGTGTTGACGATATTACTACTGCCTTGATCGAGGCGAAATGGTGCTTGGTGATTAAAAGTATCGCTTGGTAAAGTCGGACACGTGAGGTTGATATTTGTGGTTCAAGGCGGCGACTGGACTGGTTATAACGGTGATGATGTCGTTCTTTGTCTTTCAGACCCCCAAACTCTGAAGTGGGCAAGGAGGTGAGAGGAGGGGGGCTAGCTTATGTATGCCGAAATTCAAAAGAAGCTTGTTGACAGTGAATGGGGTGGACAAGGTTGTCCTGTACATGGTACCATTTAGATCTCCCGAGGGCATGGAGACAAGAGTGGATGATGCGGTGCCCCCCTACAGGTTGATCCCCGGAGGACCAAGGCCATCAGTGGGTTCAATTCTCTCGTTGTCACAAATTACCTATGGTGTGGGTCTACCGGGCGGTGGGCTTGGGGCCTTCCAGCGACAGAACCTTGGGTGCTGCTGTGCAGCAGCAACCTGTGCCAGGCCAGGGACCAGGGCTCTCAGGGCTACAGGGGCAGGTGAGCGTTGATCAGATGGATGGAAAGAGTGGGTGAAGCTACATACAGTACGTACCGTAAAATACAGGGTACCTGGTAAGTAATGGAGACTGCATTGTCGAGCAAAGGTACTGACATATAACAGCTCCTGCTATATGCGAGCTCTGACATCGGCTCCTGCGTCGGGGTTGCCCTTATTGATACCATGTGCTCCCTGACCCGTCGTCTGTAAACACGGATAACTTGTCGCCCGTATAATGAGCTGCTATCTTCTTGAGGCTGTGACCGCGTACACTACGGGTGAAGGACAAGAGGGCTTGAGACGCCGAGTAGGCTCGCCAAGGTTGATCGATCTCCAGAGACCAAAACGGTCGAGACTCGATGTCAGTGAAGGACCCCCGAGTTGGCCGAGTCAGTTCTTCCTCAAACCTGATTTTACAGCCGGGATCCCCACGTTTCTTGTGTAATTAAGAAGCCGGCAGGAAAAGGATCATCCTGATACACCCACCTCTCCCCAACTAGAGGGGTTTCCAAGTACGCAAGGCGGAGGAGTCCTGGTTCTTAGAGATACGCCTGCGGCAGCAATACAGGCTCGCAAATTCGACGGAGGTCCCGCCTGGTCACCACACCCGTGATGTGTTGGAACAGAAAGGATCGTCCTCCCACATGTACCAGCCAAGCCAGTGTAGCTTGCCGTTTTGATGGGCTTTCATAGACCGTGAGACGCTTGACTGAAAAAGGATATATGCCCGTTCTAAGAGCTGGTCTGTGTCCACCATCAGCCCCTGGCTGTCACGAACGCTCTCTGGGCGTCTGGGAATTAGAGGACCCCTGAAGCTATGGGCAAGACTTGAGACGAGGAGCAGCACCGACATCTTGTAAGTCCGATCATCTGCATGGATATGCGGATGTGGGCGAGCCACCACAGCTTTCAAGAGTGCAGTCTCCGGGAACATGCTTGGCTTCTGCTGTGACCGGATTGTCGACATGTTTTTATGCCGTACCCATCTTCCCGCCCTGTCAAACGGCCTTTCGAAACAAAGACCGCTTTTTTAAGGTTAAGATGGCTCGTGTCCCTGTTCAGATCAGAATATCTGATCAAATCGGGGGCCTTGAATGGAACTTTGTAGCTCCTTAGATGTGGGCTACCGCACAAACTACCTGATCTTCCTCATCCACGACGTGGAAACAGATGCCCTGCTTCACTTCACGACAGTTGGTGTACGTAGACCTGTACACTAGCGTACGGCGTCCACACTGATGCCGCTCTGCAGGCCGTACTCGATCAACAACCAATAGACTCAGCAAAGTGACATATCTCCTCGAGGTCCAGGCGACGCCATGTAGTCCTGGCAGGTGTCCTCAATAATCGAGAAGAAATTGCTGCACGTGAGGGCCATGCGAATCTTGGAATAGAAGCGCCGATCCTCTGTTCAACTGGAGTGTGGTGCACACGTTACGCGGGTGGTAGAAAGGTTACGTACCTCTACCCAGTACGGCGACGATCCAAAAACCGGAACAGTCTCAGCAGCGCAGGAATCGGTGACATCCTCAGATCGCTGTGGAGCAACGGTCGCTCACAATGATCCCATTAAAGGGTCCCGTTTCGATCATTACCGTGACTGCCGGGGCCAATGGCACGGTTACGGTCGCTTGCGAAGTTGCGTAGCCCAGGAATCAGAACCACAGTACTACACGACATGCCCCTATATCAGTACCGAATATCCCACGTACATATCACAAGAACGATATACGTACCGATGTGGTATTCTACAACCGATAGTTTGAGAATGTTCTCGCTGGTTGCCGGTTGCCGGTTGCTTCGTGACAATGGTTCTCGTCTTCTCTAGTATACAGCCCTGTGTTCTGGGTCGAATCGTCACACCTGTCGAGGTCATATACTGTGGGGAGAAGCGAAGCTATATTGATATCATCCTCAGGCGGTTTCTGGAGAAAGCGCCTCGGGGGGTTTCCAGAAACG
This sequence comes from Neurospora pannonica FGSC 7221, assembly GCA_009805235.1. Classification (NCBI taxonomy): domain Eukaryota; kingdom Fungi; phylum Ascomycota; class Sordariomycetes; order Sordariales; family Sordariaceae; genus Neurospora; species Neurospora pannonica. The sequence goes on along the minus strand of RANY01000059.1, from coordinate 46,739 downwards.
AAGCTAATCTCCAGCGATCGTCGGTTGTGTAATCCGGAGAGCAAGGTTGCTTTGGGAAACAATATGATACTGTGTACATCGTTCGGGTACATCAGTGGGACACTACATGGGAGTCGGTCAGGGCAGTCCAGACAGGGTGGCTTTGTCTGGGGCACGAGATTGGTACTTACATGGGGGTTTGGGGTTTAGGGGTCCGTGATCGACGGTAGAAGCGAGTCGTGATGACTGGGAATGCGACGGAAAGCGGACAGCCTGTCTGGTCCTGTGTTTGGTGTTGAGCAGGGGGTGTTTCCAGCGGCAGTGGGAGAGGCCTGGGTGCAGAAATGACTGCTCTCCCTCTTCCTCAGGCTTTGGCGTCGAGACAATGGCGGGTCACCAATCGCTGTGGCACACCTGTGGCACACCACGGTCCGGTGTAGGGCAGTTTGTTGCAAGACCATTGATGGCGGGCTGGCGTTCCGAAGAAGGCTTCTGGCAGTCTGTCACCGACATCAATTTGGCCCAGTCCCCCGCGCCTGTGCCACTGCCATGCGACTCCCACGGGTATGATAGGCGTGGATGTAAGTACCTTGCCTTTCTTCTAACAGCCTCTACAGCCCGGGCATACCAGCAGAGGGGCCTGACGGGATGGTTGGCGGCCCGGTGACATCTTCTGTATAGCCATGGCGGACTCGGAGGCCACTTTAGGTTGTCGCGGGTCGCTTGTTGCACACTTGCACTGGAGAGCTAGAGGAGGACCTGGCAGCTGCAGCCTTACGAAGGTAGGCCGACATGAGGTCATCCGGATGGCCAGACGGCTTAGCATCCACCCATCGTCTCATCTTGATCTGAATCCCCATTGTCTCGCGATAAGCCGTGCATACAGGGAACTAATCGCCTGAACCACTACGCGGTGTCGTAAGCGTACAGCGCTACACGAGACACTGGCACCACGAGCTCGGGATGCCCAGTCTGAAGCGACCTGGAGGTGGTCGATGTGGAGGATCAGACATGGCGATCAGAGACAGCGCGAACGACGGGAAGCGAGCGAGGTGACGACAATAACAAGGCCAACGAGAAGTGGAAGAAAAAGCTGAAGGAAAAGATGATGGAAGTGGAAGCCTGCTGTGACTGTGAGCGGGAGTGCCAATCAAAGCACGGTCCCCAGTTTTACCAAATGTTCTGTCAGCCAACCATCCACTCCTCGCTCCTTCCCTCTTTGGTGACGCAAGGCTTGTCAGCGCTTGGGCCACCTCGCCATTCCTTCCAAGTTCCATCGCTTGCATCCCACCCTAGCTTGCTGACAATTGTAATTATGGCCTGATTTTTCTCCAATGGGGCAAAACACCGCCTTGAAACCGCTCGCTGAGCCAGCTACCGTGACGGCGACGCGACAGTGTGAGAGTGCCAAATACCTCCCGCCTACACTTTGGCTTCCTCACCGATCATCGCACCGGTGCCCGCAAGGCCGTCTGGATCTTTGCCTTGTAGTGTACCTGGCCCGTCCAGATCACTGGACTCTTGGGAGATGCACGATGGAATCATTCCTGCATCCACCTACGGAGCTTAGGAGGGAGCTAAAACCACGCCCTTCGCAATCCCGTTACGATTCGTTACGATAGCCCCTCGCCCGAGCGTTCTGCAGGCGGCCGGACTCGGAGGATTTTCAGGACCCAGGCACTGACACGGCCTCAGCAGTGGAATCGCTCCCATACACCGGCCCGGCCGTGTTTGCATCATAGGCCGAAGAACCGGACGCCAAGCACGACCAGGCACGCACAGGGTCCTATCAGACGGCCCGTCAATGGCGGCTACGGCGGCTGAACCCGACCGAGCCCATAACCGGACCTTTCATGATCTCAATGAGGCATTGGCGATATCAACATCTTATGGTGTTTTACCTGGCGACATGATTTGGATCGCTTCATGTGGATGACAGAATACTACCAACTCTGACCGGAAACGATACGAAGGGAGTTGGTGGCTCTCGTCGGGCACAAGAGAGATTGAATATGAGAATGGAGGCAAGCACGACCCGACGTTGATACGAGTCCGCCCCGCTTAACAACCTAGTAGGGCCCGGGGAATCTGGAAATCGAAGATATCGCCTCATTCTTTCCTTCCTCCATCCCTCGCAGGCAGGCTCGGCAGGCAAATGAGCTTGAACCGGCAGTCACGACATAAAACATTTACAGCACTCTGGTTGTCCGCGAAATCTGAACTGAAGAAGTTTTTCGTTTCTTTCATCTTCATTTTTCGGTTCAATTAGGCGCCTGCGTGCCTCTTCTCGCCACAGCCGGTCAAACGGATCATTGTAAGGTAGTCCAAGATTTGGCGGTACAGCCTCTCAATGGCCAGGAGCGGTGATACTTCGGGCACTCTTTTTATTGACACTCCTATAACATAGGCATTATCAGTCGGGACGGTGCCCTGCAAGATTTCAGGTACATACCTCGACGTAAGTACCGCTAGCTGTTCGGGCAAAGGTGGGCAAATGTTGATTCCTTGAACAGATCAAGTATCTTGTCGCTGACCTCTGTCACCAGCTCGACCAGCTCGACCAGCTAGTACCTACCTTGAGGTGCGCACAATGGCATCCAAACATACAGCGATTGATCAATCCTACAGGTATCCCAAGCTTTGCCCAGCCCAACGTCACTCTCGTTCAGCATGACGACGATACTTGGCCATTGTGTCCTTTCATTGATCGAAACGCGCTGCAACCCCTGCTCCCAATACCGGCGTCCCAGTGGACGGATACGATCCGGCCTGCGGCGATCAGCGTGGCTGGCGTTAGCGCATGCTCGCTTAGGCCAACAAGAGGAGAGGGTGGCTTCGAGAACCACAGACGTTGGAGGACCGGCGTGATCGGCGAGCGTTTTGGACGTTTTGGTCCAAGGTTGCCTCGGGAAATATGCCATGCCCATTGCACGTTTCTCGCGCATCCCGTTGGGCAAGTCGTTTTCTTAACCAGCTTCCTCTTTCGGAATCTTATACATGAGTACATCATGGGTCTCATCATGGCAGCAACACATTAACTGCATCACCACCGATTGAGATTTGACTCTCTGGGCACCATATTGCACAGCGATATTACTACTACGTCCTTGTGAACTAGTTGGCTCCCTCTGATGTTGGTCTACCAGCGAATAGTGTTTTGTGGTTGTGCAATACATCTGAGCGCCAGCCAGCCTCGAACACGACAAGCGACATCGAGACCACAATTTTGGGCGTCGCTAAAAAAACCACAGGGAGCTAGGTGTTCGACGGACACTCCGACATTCCGCCCTACTCATCACCCTTCCGAGAATCGTATAGGTCGATTTCACACGCACCGGCTTGGGAAGGCAGAGTGAATCTACCGTCTGCCAAGGTCAATTCCGTGGCATCTATCATGTCGAGCACATACTCAACTTCACCAACATACCGGTCAGCGATCCGTCGATCAGCACAGGTGGGATCTACCCGACCCAGCAAACGAAGCTTCTTTCTCCCTGCTCTGCAAGATTATGTTACTCTTTATTACGCGTTTCCGGCGGACCGGATAAATCGACTGTGTACGCCTGATAAATCGACTGTACCAGCTTTCGCCGGCTGACCCAGAGGTTCAGGGTTAGTTCAGTGTTAGGGTTAGCGGTTAGGGTTAAGTGTTAGGGTTAGTTCCGGGGGTGCAGGGGGGCCGGTGAGAGCCCCCCGCGTGTGAATTTGATTTCGACGCTCTGAAAAAGGTGGTTTTGAGCTCTCGTTGTCGTGGTTCAAAACAATATCTTTTGGTAATGACTTGGTCGAGCTTGGTGATGGTTGCGGCCGTGCGAGAGCAATGCCAAGCTTGAGGTCTTGGCAGTCAGTTTGTATAGCCCCACACAATCGATCAAGAATGGTACACAGTCGATTTATCCGGGTCGGTTTCCGGAGTAGCACGTCGATCATGAGTTAAGAGAACATCTGCGCGGGCATGCAACGCAACCACACTCGTATACAGATGAAATCATTGCGGGGCTTTGCCCAAAACTGGTGAGTCCTCCATAGTTGCTATGGATGGGGGTGGACGGATTAATTAACAGCTGAGTCGGCCGAGTGGCCACTTCTTCATTTACCTTCCTCCAAACTCATCCCCTTATCAGAGTCTCGGCGGATCCCAGTACCATACCACCAAGATGTATCAAGTTTCACTGCTGCCCAAGCAGATAGAGTGTGTGTCACTATTTTCCGTTGACGCATCACATGATCACCTACCAACACCAGTGATGCTCAACATCTTCCTGACCAAACGGCGGTAGAAACTGTTTTCGTGGCTTACAATCTTTGCCTTGATCGGTAGGTTGTCCAAAGGTCGTAACGGTGGAAGTATTCCTCCGTTTTCATCAAATGCTCGTGGCAGTATGGATGACGAGGTAAATTGACCTTCATCTGTCAGATCTGGTAACCCCGTCTTTCGCATACGGCTCTGTGACCGTATTCTTCGTGGCTCATTTCGGATATAGGTTTGCTCCAATGTCCAGAGTCGTGACAACTTCTTACCTGAACCTGAACTGACGAGTCAAGGTTGTCGACAAGCCTGCTTGTTTTCACCAAGGTCACCAGATGACACTATCCGGGCGACGTAAAAGACACTTCGAAATAGGGGCTATTCCACGCCTTTCCGTTTTTCTTCCCCTGACGAAGTGATGGTCGCAAGAAACGAACACCTACTCAGGTATTACTGTATGCCTGTTGTTGCGTACTTTGCCGCACAAGCGCCGACGAATAAAGCTTTTCCCAAGAAGTCTGCCCACCACATCCACGAGAAGTTGGCTTATCTTCTATATGATGGGTCGCTTTGGTCTAGGCCAGTGGCTGCATTGTTCAGACGCGCCATCTCTACCCCTTGGGATATTACCACCGCCAGTCGACTATGGGAACCATTGAGCACATGCTTGAGAAAGTGAGTTCCTTTCCTCTTTGCCTCGGCCATCAAAGATCGGGTGGCTTTGCAGTGATGTATTCATGCTCACACCCAGGATGTCTGCTATCCAGGGGTCTGCTCAAGCGAGTTCTATTAAAGCTTCATCTACAACAAGCCCAATCGATTGTGTTGGCCAATAATCGGGCTTGCGTTGCCCCGATAGACGCTCTCCTTTCTTACACACATCTTGATAGATGCAGCCTTCCTGGCCTCTCGGAAATCCAAGCATGGAAGAGCATCTGAGAAACTTAAAGGCACAGTACGGGGTTGATGGGAGAAACATACCCTCTCTTTACAAAGCAAATATCCAACCATCCTTAGTCTCGGACGTCACTCAACATTATGACGCCTAGACGCCGTAACTATGCCGGGCGATGAGGCAGGTTGCGGCCAAGACCTATCCCCGACGTTGATCACCTGCTTCTGTACCGACAACATCGCAAAGGCTAGCTGGAGAGTCCCGAAATGCTCCCTGGAGAGTCCCCCCCACTTTTTATCGCTGAGTAAGCCCAGCCAGCCAGCCCAGCCGTGCCAGCACACCGCTAAATTAATGCCCGCGCATCACCAGATCTACGTCGTCGTTGTCATCTTTTACATGAAATGTTTCAGAGTTATTAATCTAATTAATTATCTACTATAGAGGGCGGATAGCTCAGTTGGGAAGATCTGAGCTTGGTTTACCTTCGGTTTTCATCCGAAAGGTCATGGGTTCGAATCCTGCTCCCCTCACTTCCATCCGGTTTTTAAAATCGGATGGAACCTTCCCTGCCTTCCTAGTCATTGAGGCGTTAAAGATAATTTCGGGCCCACCTTAGTCCTTAGCTTACGCATGGGTGCACGTGACTAGGCACGTGTAGAAAAATCTCTTTCTTGGACTTAGTAATATTAGTCGCGGTATTACTGAGCTAACCAATAAGGGTTCTCGGAATTGGAACCTTAATAAATCTAATTGACCAATCGCTATCTTACCAAAACTCCCGGTCCTACAACGCCTTATGCAGGCAGCCGACTGGCTAATCGGCGGAAAAATCTAGTACCACGAGTAAGACTCTTCCCTCTCCATCTCTGAACCCTGAAGATAGGATAAAAGAAGAATTACCCAGCGCATATTCGAGGCAACTGAAGCGTAAGATAGTGAGGGTGGAGTCTTAGTATATGTTACGAACTTAAGCGACACAGGGGCTGCTCAAGCTGTTAGGGCCTGACAGCCCTCCCAAGGTAGACAGTATAACTTTGTAACTCTCAGAACCAGGATTGGACTGAAGAGCGCATAAGGAGTGCTCACTGTAAGAAGGAGCTCACCAGTGAGCTAATATCATGAGTGAGCAGACACTCGAAGACGCAGGAATCAAGACAGGCATTCAAGGTATAAAGGGACGACTAGAGAACTCAGATTGTCAGATAGTTTGACAGTAGTTAATTGATCATTATCACTGAGACCAGTATAACGCTACTATACTTGTTGTGAACCTTTTTTTAGCTTCACTGAACGTCTTCTGATAGTATCAACCTTTAGCTATCCTACTTAGGCAGATCAGACTGCCGTTCGTCACAGTATACCAGCCAATTGGAAGCAACGAAGTCCACCAGGACGAAAAGAGATAACGATAAGAACGGACGACAAACATCGAAGCAACCATAGCTCCCCGGGCTCCCATGGTGAGACGGGATGAAAGTTCAGATTTAGAGTTAGGGTTGGAAATGGAGAAGCTGAGGGTTTTCATCTGGTATTCAACAACACGGTTTTTCCCTTGGACCAAGAAAGGAAGCAATACTGCTTACCCATTGGGTAGACTATATAAATAGTTTAGCGTGATAAGATAATATATATATATTTACTGTGGAGGGTATTAATATGGTTATTACTATTGTAACTACTGTCTCCTATGTTAGCCCTGTTGCTATATATACTATTAATGTCCAGAGTGCACGTGCCCACTCTAATTTTAATACCCGCCATATAAGTGCTGCCTAGAGTATTGCTTAGCGTACTAAAGAGCCCCTATATACTAGGAGTAAGGCACTAGGGGCGGTCTTATATTGACTAGAGTTCGATTATATTACGTTATTAGTATAATCTAGCTGTATAAGCTTTTTTACTATTAATTAGAAAGGGGAGGGTTATTCTACTTTGGGCGAGGTATTAATTATTTAATAAGCGTTAGTAATTTACAATTAAGCTAATTAAAGTTGATAGGAGCTAGTATATAGTTGTATAACGGTTATAATAGCTGTTGCCAAATTGGCAGCTACTGCCAAACTTGGAGATAGGGAGATAGGGAGAGCGCTAAAGCTCTCTATAAGGGAGTTAGAGAAAGCGCTAGCGCTAGAGCTAGTATTAATCATACTATAATAATTTTAATTATATTATTAGTTATATTATTAGTTGCTCTTATAATGGTTCGTTATAATTCTTTTAGAATAATATTATTATAGGTATGGGATGCTCTTTGTGTACTTCCTCTCTATATACCCCCTTTCCTTCTTCCTCTCTATACTTCTCGCTATATTACTTAGCGGGAAGGTTTATTATAAGAAAGTATATGGCGGTTATTATACTGATTGTAGTTAATAGGTATGGTAGTAGCGGGCGCGGCGGTTTGAGATTCGGTAAACTAAGTAAGGAAGGTATAACTACTTTTTAATTTTCGTAGCTTATAAACCTCTAGGTTTATAAGGTCTCGCTTTGATACTCTACGTATATAATTTGTAAAGTTTAAATTAGGAATAGCCGCTTTTCGTTAGCAGTTAAGTAAAGTAATAAAGTTTTAGATTATGTAAGTACTGTCATGGCATAACTGGATAGGTCGTCAGAGCACTGGCCACTGGGCAATGGGGTGCCAGGCACAGAGTACCATGGCACATCAGATAGAATGAGGCTCATGTTCTTATCGATAAGACTTACAGATCGGGAAGGCGGCGACGAGTGGCAGTTCTGACTTATATGTCCAGAACCGTGATGCTCTTGTTTGACAGCTTCCCTTTCCTCTTTACACTTAATATTACTTTGATTTGTGGCTTCTAGTCTTGCAATCGTATCTCTCGTAGAATCACGCTTTCACAAGTACGACGTTTAGCCTCTATTATCGAGCCGTTTAACTACTAGTACGTGTTACAATGCTGGCGGACCACTACACTACTAGGCTATGTTCCAAAAGGATACAAGTAACTAAAGCTGGCAATTCAGTCGCTTAAGTGGTCTTATATAGTTGCGATGGTAGTCAAGAGGCACAGCTGCAAGGCTGCTATCACAGTACGTATTTATATCTTTTATAGCTAGTATTAACAGCGGATTTATTTATAATAGTTGTAATATAAAGTATTTATAGGGTAGCCTATATTATATAGTAAATTCTTTCTTATAAGTAGTGTTTGGATTTTAATATAGATCTTTAAACTAGTCGTTATAAGTATAGTAGTATTAATACTACGTAAGCTTGAAGGTATATAGCGCTATTTATAAAAAGCAAGGTTAATTAACTAGATTTATAAAGGTAATAATATAAGATTATATTTTCACGTCCTTTTAATACTAGATTATTAAACATCCTTACCCTTTTATACTTATATAAAACCGTCTGTTTTGCTATTATATATTTGGATTTAAATTCTTATTTTTAAGAGTAGTAGGAGGATTGGATATATTAGTATAATTAATTTAAGGAGGAGAGACAGTTTTTAAGGAGACGCTTAATAGCTCTATATATAAATTCGATTCGACTAGTTGCTTTAGTACTAAAGTTTCTATATTTTGAGACGGCGTAATTATTAAATTTGTTAATCTATAAGAAGTAATACTTATGAAAGTAAGCGAGGAGAGTTGTAAAAGGACGAGATTATTAGCGAAAAAGGTATATAATATATTATAGAAAGAAGAGGATAATACGTACGAATTTGTCATTTAAATTTATAGATTATTAAATGTTATACCCATTTAAAATAGTTATTATTATTAGTATAAACTATTATTTCTAGGCAGCTTAGAAGCCTTCGTATATATTTAGATAGAATCGACGAATAGAGTTAAAAGCTAGCATATTACAATTGTATAGAGTAATAACTTCAATTGCCAGCTCTTTAATTGCCTTACGAACTCTTTACCTATCATTAAGTTATTAGGTAAGGCGGCTGGCGGCGGCGGCATTGTTAATCTCTTCCGGGTTATTTTCCTCTAGGTCGTTATTAATATACTTATTATCCTTACCGTTAATTTCGCCATCAATTCTATCCGCTTCGTTACTAGTTTTACTATCGAGAGCTGCCGCGGGCCCTCTATATAATAGGGAATTAAGACTATTACTATTTAAGTCCCGGACTATTAGCGGGAGATTTAATAAATTAGTATCGAGAGGAAGATCGTTGCTACTATTACTAACGTTATTAGTATTACTAATATTATTAATAAGTAGTTTAACCTACTTCTTTTTAATATAATAGTTTACGTTCTTTATAATATACTATATGTAGAATTAGTACAATACGTTTAGGTAAGTAGTAATAGCGGCCTTCTTAAACCCTCTATCAAAGTCAGTAATAAGTATTGTAGGGTTAGGAATCTCGTAATCTTCTTAGAGTTTCTATCAAATCGCTAGGGACCTAACAGAGGTCGGACCCATACTAGCACTGGAGCGTTCTAATATTATCACAGTATAGCGCCGTAATGTAGCGCCGGAACGGTTCGAAACTATACAAATTCAACTACTATAGAACGGGACTTCGCATTAATATAAATAATTGGCCGAATTTACTTCTAAAATTATTGAATTTAAATATTAATACCTCTTTAATTCTTTTCCTACCTTAACGTCCCTTACGTACTTGCGCTATCCGTAGATACCTCAATTTCCCTTCGCTTCTAACCTTAATAAATTAATATATCTTTGCTTTGAAAATTGAATTATTACTAATAAAATATAAATACATAGCAGGCAATTCATCTCTAGGACCGCTGAAGAAACCCCTCCCTCTACCCTCAGCGTATAAGAGCTACTTACTATTCCTCTAAGCGCAACCGATAATAAATTTTAATAATAACTTCCCCTTTTATTATAATATCATTAACCTATTATTAAAGAAATGAATAATAATAACTCCGATAGTAACTACTCCTTTTCTCCTTTGCATACGTTGCACAATCTCCTCTACTACTTTGAAAACGATACTATAATATAAAAGTAAAAATTTTTTAAATTTCGCGCTTCAGCTATTAAATTCCTCCTCGCCCACTTCCTGTATTATATATCCCTATAAAATTAGAATAATTTTTAAAAATATTAAAAAGTAATTAATTCGGTAATTACCCTCCTATTCTCTTCGGCTTCTAATACTAAGATTACCTCTTCTACAACTACGCGCGCGCCTTTACTGCTCCTATCTCCCCTCCTACCCTCTAATTAGTAATAACTACCTCTTTTTTATATCGCCTTAAATATAATATTATAAAATATAATAAAGAAAGCCTAATTTACGATATAAATAATTATTATTTCAAATTCTTCTAAATTAACGTTTCCTTTATTACCTCTTACTTCGAAGGTAATCCTAAGAATTCCTAAATTAATTATATTTCAACCGTCAAAAAGAAGCCTAACTATGACCCTGGCCGTAATACGTTCACTTAGAAGGATTTTTATACTTTCTTAGAGGGCGAATTCGGTGGTAATATTTAAACGATCAAATATACCACCCTTATTAATATCGAGCGTATATAGTAAGGCCCTATAAAAACTATCTGTGCTTTCTACGATTTATTTTGCGCTAAAGAATTTAATTTATTTTATAAATAGTCAAAGTTTTAATGTATTTTATAATAGGCTAATTAATTACGCTCGTAGTTACGTTAAAGTATTCTATTAGTAAGCGGTATTAATATACTAACCGAGGCGATAGTATATACGAAGTAATTATAAAGTTTAGAGACTTTAAAGCAGCTAATATAGCGTTCGCGCTCTTAAGTACCACGTTTTAATTAATTATTCCCTAATTTAATTTCTAATTTTATTCCTATTTCTACTAACTTCCTTTATTCTATCCCTATTTCATCCAACCCTAATATTATTTACCCTTATTACTATTGACCCGGGTATACGTATAGCCAATACTATAAAATAAAGCCCAGAAATACCTATTACGAATATAATAAAGCTAGTTATTCAGTATACGCTTATATTAAGTATATTTATTATAATTATAGTAAGCTAAGCTATATATTATATTAATATACTAACTCCCGTAGTATTCTAAGCTAAAGCGCAAACGCTAAATTAGTAATATTAATAAAGAGTGCGATTACTTCTGCTTAAAAAAGCATAAATATATTACAATTATATCTAAATACGAAATTATTGATAAAAATCTATAGAAATTAATAGAAAACTTATAGTTTAATAAATTCTAGCGCAGAATTGAACTTCATTAGTAAATATTTCCTTCCGGTGGATATTTAAATTAAACCTACAAATTACTATCTCGTTAACTTCTCACTCCAACCCGTCCCCATATATAGTTCAATTACCTATTTTATTAAAATATATAATTCTTATAGTACTAAGCGGAAGAAGAAAATTATATTTATAGTCGTCGATTCCCCCAGTATAAATATTATCCTCGGCTACTCTTAATTATACGATTATAACCGCGAAATTAATTAGCGTCAAAAAAGATTTTGGTTTTAAATCGAAATTAATAATTTAGAAGAAAGTAAAGAATCGACTAAGGATATTCATAAAGCTGCTACATTCTTCTATAATCCGTATTAGGATTCTATTCTAATATTAAACCCGAAGGAAGCGTAGTATTAAACTTCCAATAATTTTTCTCTACCCTTATGCTTCGCTATTCCCTTCAAAATTTCTCTATCGCTACGTATAAAATTTTCAGCCTTACCTAACGTCCTAGGTTCCCTTAATATCCCTCCTAATACGTCTTTTAAAGTTTTCTGGATTATATTAAATAGAGTCTACCTATTATTAAAATTCTTATTAAAGCTTATATATTAGTAAATACCTATTTCCGAATTGGAAGAGGCTATAGTAATTATTCTAAAAAATTTCGAATCGACTATTCCTCTAAAGTATGAAGAGTTTCGCTAGGTATTCGAAGTATCGGCCGCACCCCTACTACAATATAACCGTTTTAAATACTATATTAATTTAATCGAAAGAAAGTCCGCGTTCTAAAGTCCTATTTATACGTTTAATATTAAGAAATTAGAAGTATTTTAAGAATAGTTAGTAGAGGCATTATATAAGGGATAAATCCGACTATTTATTAATCCAGCAGTTGTTTTTATTATTTTTATCCCGAAAAAGGGAGGTAAGTTAAAATTATATATTAATTACCGTATATTTAATAAGGTTATAAAAAAGAACTATACTACGCTACCGCTTATTTAAAAGGTTTTAAATCGGTTATTATGAACGAGGATCTTTATAAAATTAGATTTAAAGGACGTATATTATTGTATTTGGATTAGGTAAGGGGACGAAGAGAAAATAGCATTCTATACGAAGTATAAATATTATAAATTCTTAATTACATTAATAAAATTAGTTAATACTCTTACTATTTTTTAAACGTATATTAATAATATATTAGTAAATTTAATTAATATTATTTATATTATTTACTTTAATAATATTATAATTTATGATAAGAATAACGAAAATTATTGTAAGTACGTTAAGGAAATCTTCTAATATTAATAAAATTATAATTTATACGTTAATTTAAATAAATACGAATTTAATACTAAGTGAATATCATTCTTAAGTTATATAATTTCGCCTGAAGGTATTTCGATAAATCTGGAAAGGGTTATAGCGATTATAAATTAAGAAGCCCCAAAGAACGTTTATAATATTTAGGTTTTTCTAGGGTTTACTAGTTTTTATTGGCGGTTTATAATATTTTATTTTAAAATTATAACGTTATTAACGGATTTATTGAAGGGAAATAAGTTAAAACCGTTCGAATTAATAAAACCGGCCTGTTTAGCATTCGAAGAATTGAAATAATTATTTTAAGAAGTACTAATTTAAAGTATTTTAATCCCTCTTTATCAATTTAAATAGAAATAAACGTATCGGACTTTGTAATTAGCGTGGTACTAACGTAGCTATATAAAGCGTATTAATATCTTATAATATTCTTCTCTCGTAAAAAGTCCCTAAATAAAACGTATCATAGTGTAAGCGATAGCGAATTATTAGCAATTATAAAGGTATTAAAGGCGTAGTAGCAATATTTACTTTATATTGACAGACTCTTCCTTATTATTATAAATTATTTAAATTCCCAATATTTTAGGAATAAAAATTGGGTTAGCGCATAGTCATATTGCTAGGCTTTAAAATTAGCAGTTTATAATGTCAGTATCAAATATTATTCAGGAAAACTTAACCTAGCGGATAGGTTATTAAGGAATCCGCAATTGTACGAAATTATTAAAGTAATAGGCGAAAATTATCCGCTAATATAGGTAATAGAAGAGAGCGAAAGGAAAGGAATGATAATAAAAAAAGGGAATATAGAAGACGGGAGGGTAAAAAGGGTTTTATTAATCGGGCGTAATATATAATAGGCAGTGACGGAAAGGAGAGAATAGTACGAAGATAAAGAAAAAGACGAATTGGTTTAGGGATTAGACTAGGAAGATAATGATTAAGGTAGGGAATATAAGAAGTAGAGTATAAAAGATAAAAAAGAATTATTTAGAGAATATATGTGATAAGGGCAGTGTTCTGAGCTTGAAACTGTAGTTCAATTTAGCTAATAAATATTATGGCATGACTAGACAGGTCGCCAGAGCACAGGACACTATAGCATATCAGATGGAATGAGGCTCATGTTCTTATTGATAAGACTTACAGATCGGGAAGGCGGCGACGAGTTGCAGTTCTGACTTATATGTCCAGAACTGCGATGCCCTTATTTGACAGCTTCCCTTTCCTCTTTACACTTAATATTATTTTGATTTGTGACTCTTAGTCTTGCAGTCGTATCTCTCGTAGGATCACGCTTTCATAATAAACTACTTTAGTCTCGAAGGCCTTGTTGATTCCTTCAACTTCCTGAGAGAGGCTGGGATCTCAAGCCTTCTTATGCCAAAGGGGAACGGTACGTACCGTAGTACGTATTAGGCCTTGTTGCTTGAGCTTCAAGGTATCTATCTAGTAGTCTGAGTACATATGGATCCTTCTGAATGCCTTCATCTATTCTCCCGTGCTCTTCTGGTGCCAGCTCTTGCTGGTCTGCCTCATCCTTGCGTGTGTGGCAGGAAATCATCCCTCATAATACTTGTTGATGTCCAATGAGGCCAGGAGTCTGGCTTAAGACCTTCAGCAGTTCGATAGTTGGCTCAATAGCCCAGTGGTTTGACAGAGGGTCAGGGTAGGTTGTGCCGTCAGTTGAATAGTCTGTCCGAAGGAAGGCTGAGCCTATATGCCTGAGGTATTAGTGTGGTTGCTTTCAGCCTTGTAGGTGTTGCTCTCAGCTGTATGGTTCAGCTGAGCCTCAGTCTCGATAGTTCAGTCATAGTGGATATCCGTGTGATAATATAAGAGGCTGAACAGAGAAGATAAAGCGCTAAAGAAAAGAGTATAATTCGTAGACGAAGTCGCTATGGGGTATAGAAAAGGGGTAAATGAAGTAATTATTAATTGTATAGGAGATTATATAATAATTATTAAAGTTTAGAAGGAGAAGAGGTAATTTCCGCCGTTGAATAAATAATTATTAGAAGTATAGAGACTAGATCCTTTTATATTAAAAGAGATATAGAAGGAATTAGAGAGAGGTTAGAGGGTAGAAAATTAGAGGATAGGAGAGGATAGAATTTTACGTTATTATTACTAAATTTATATCTTGGAGAGTATACGCCCAGAGTTCTTATATACTTGTTATAATAATACTACTACTAGTTACTTTAATTAATGGAAAATGCTTAAGAAGGTTAATTAGTATTATTATTAGCCTATTATTGCCGCTGATATCGAAACCTACGTCCGTAATTACTTAATATATTAAAAGGTGAAACTTTAAAATTATAAACTTTATAGACTCCTCGCCTCGTTTCCTATCCCTATAATATTATAGTAAAATATGTTTTGCGATTTTATTACTAGTCTACCCAAATTTTATAATCCTATTTCCAACTAGACCTATAATGTTATCCTAATTATCGTCGACCACTTTACTAAATTCGCCCTCTACATTCCTACCAATAAAATTATTATAACGCGGCAATTTGCTTATATCTTTTCGTAAATGTTATTCTATTTATATAAATTATTAGATTCGATTGTATCCAACCAAGGAAACTTCTTTACTAATAATTTTTAAAAAATATATTACGAATTATTAAAGATCCATTATCGGCTAAGTATAATATAGTACCCCCAAACGGATAGATAAACGAAATAGTAAAACTAGAATCTAGAAGTATATTTCTATATCTTCTATAATTTAGAGTAAGTAAATTAAGTAAATAAAGTAGCGTTAGCAAAGTAGATTTATAATAATTATTTTTATATTACTATTGGTAAATCTCCTATAGAATTATTCTATAATTATTACCTGCGAGGCCTAACCGATCCGAATTGTAGATATAGACATATTTTTCCTACTATAATTATTAAAAAGATTGAAGCGTTAGTAAGAGGGTAGGCTGCTATTGCTAAAATATTAGAGAAGGTTATTAAAGGGTATACGAAGTAATATAATAAATTATATAAACCTAAAGAATTCGAAGTTAATAATTAAATCCTTTTAAATACGAAGAATATTAAGTAACAGAAGCCTAATATTAAGCTATTAGCCAAATTCTTAGGGCCGTTTTAAATTATTAAGGTCATTAGGGATAAAAAAATTAGCCTATCGCCTAGTATTATGAGAACGGTATCGTATTTATCATCGTATTCCTTATTACCTTATTAGCGCCCTATTATAGTAATCCAAAAGCGGCGGCGCTATGTGAAGAGGTAATAAATATTGAGGATAATTTATTATAGTTTAAAGTAGAAGTTATTTTAAAATACTAAAGATTAAGAGCGAATCGGTAGTATTAAGTAAAATAGAATAGCTATTTAGACGATAATAACGAATAAGTATTATAAAAGGATTTAAATTATCCGGAGCTATTAAAAGAGTATAAAGTTAGGGAATTATAATAGAGAAAGTAAATAGGAAGCCTAGTTACTAAATTAATAAGGGTAAATTAAGTAAATTAATAAGAGGTATTTATATAATTCCCCCGTTATTATCGTTATAAAGAAAATAAAGACCGGAGCTAGGGGTTTAATAATTATAGCGTATAGAGTATTTGAAGTATTAGCGATTATAGTATATTCGGAGTATTAGCGATTATAACGTATAAAATATTTAGAATATTAGTAATTATAGTATATTTAGAATATTAGTAATTATAATATATTTAGAGTATTAGCGATTATAATATAATTAGGCTATTAGATTAGGATTAGAGGAAGTATATCTATTATATTATAGGTAGTATTAATATAAATTGGAAGAAGAAATTTAATTAAATAGCTATAAAGAATAGCAAATTGAAAAGTATAGTAATCCGCCGCCGTTCAATTATCGATTATCTATTAAATTAATATTCTTCTACTAAAAAACGATAATATTAATAGAGTAAAACTAAGAATCATAGAAGGAGAAGAATTAAGAATTATAAAAAGCTGAACTATCTAATCCTCACTCTAATTTTAAACTATATATTAATATAGGAGTCGAACTTATTGTTTAAAAGTAGGTCTCTTACCTATAATTACTACGCCCTTTAGTAAATTTAAAATTAAATTTTGTTATCTTTTATTATATTTCTATTACCTGCGAGTATTATAACGTTACTAATATAAAGTTAGAGTAATATTTTCATAAGCAAAAGATACCGGATATCCAAATATATAGTAATAATAATATATAAAATATTAATTATATTAGCTGGGAGCGTAGGAGTTACAGAGGCCGCGGCCTTATCCTCTTCACTGTTGAGGGTTAGGGTAATAGTGGAGCGACCTAATCGGCTGAACGACCAGTAGGAAAGGTACGGAAATTATAGAATTCTATTTATAAGATTATAGTAATTACTATATAATTCGGAAAGGGTAGGCGGGTAAATATATAAACGCCCGTAAAGATTAATAATAGTAATTATTAAATTGGTAATAAAGTTACGAAGGTCGGCGATAACAGTAAAATTTATATCATATTAATGCTCTATAGTAACGGTGACTATAATCTCCTAAAAAGTAGCTAAGCATATATAAAAGACGGGTAGGAAATCATAAAGGCGCTTATTAATAATATTAAAATAGGCCAAATAGACAGTATTATTTAAAAATATTATTAGCGCTAATAAAAAGTAAAATAATAGGAAATTAATATACTAATTTAAATATAAACGTACAGGGTTATAATTATAAAAATAACAGCGCCTTAAATACTTATAGGTAAAGTAATAACCTTCTTAATAGCTTACCATAAAAAGATAATATAAGAAGGGTTGCAAATTATACTATTAAGTAAATTAATAGGAAAGAAAAACAGAATAATAGAGGTAGAGGGTATTTATTAAGGCTAGGAGTAATCTGTATTATTAATAATATTGTATTGTATTGGTCTTATACACGCTAACTAACTATGTAGTCTACCCAGTGGGTATACGGTACTGCTTCCATTCTTAGTCAGTGGGAAAAACCGTACCGTAGCTGACTAAAAACCCTCCGCTACTCTATTACAGCAGCGCTATGTCGACGCCATGCCTTCGTTATTTGTCTTCCACTCAGTATGACCTCACCATCATTCTCGAGGTCCAATCCCCGACTCCAATGCGCAGTTCCCTCAGTCTCAGGCGCGCTCTTACACTTCGAAATCAAGGATCAATTTAAACTCTCTAATAGCTCCTCTGCTTCCCGTGCTCATTCTATTTTTACCACCAGCTTGTACTCCTGCAGTCGGCTGAGCTGTAGAGCCCAGCGAAGGATTCGTTCCGCTCCCGCCACTGACTCGAGTTCGTCATAGAGTTGTTTAATGTTCGTTAGCTATGTTGGGTCTCCCAACCATGTGTCTTTTGTTTCTCTGCATTCCAGGACAATGTGTTCGAACGTCTCCTTAGCTAACCCGCACCAGCAGTATGGCGTTGCCACTTCCGGCACCCTTCTTTCGAAGAGGAATGCACGCAAGCCTATTTTGCCCATCCTAGCTTGCACTAGGAGCGAGCTTATAGCCTTCGAGAGGTAGTGTGATGATGGCTTCTTATCTGTGCTGGGCCATGTATAGTACTGCAGCGTGGTTCCATCGAACCGCGCATGAGCCTCGGCAGCACTCAGTTTCTTCCGCTTTCTCATCACTTTGGCCACCTTAACGTGCCATCTCGCAACCCACTCTCTTCGAGTTGCCTCTTTCAACCACTTCTCCCTTTCACCTGGTGTGGGTTCTCTCGCTTCCCCCTGTGGTATCGGGATATCTTCTTTTGGGGCCTATTGCTCAGCCCATTCGGCCTTCGCCTAGCTGCTGACCAGGGGCGGCAGTAGTTGTCTACCTCCCCTCCTACCCCTTAGCTCAGCCGCCACCCAAGCTGACGTCTCCCTAACGAAGGTCGCTGCTGGAGAGCGGGAGAGCCGTTCCTCGAACGCTCTGACCCTCTTATTAAGGTAGAGGTCGAGAGGTGGGCAAAAGGTTTCCGTCTCAACGCTGAACGTAGACGTGGCTTTGTAAGCCTCAGAGACCACTTTGAGATAGTTGGTCTGAGTTATTGCAAGATCTTTTACGAGACTGCATAGTTCTCCAAGTGGCTCTGTGGAGGTGTGGTACGCTGACGCTCTATAGGCTACTGCCACTTAGATTGCCTTTGTATATACCTCTCTTGTGCAGACGAAGCTACATCCCTACGTTTTCATTGTGATGCGTGTGAGAGCGAAGATTTGCGTTGCCATCTTTTTCTTCATCATCTGAAAATGTGCTCAGTAGGTTAGCTTTCAGTCTAGCCACATGCCTAAGAACCATGCTGACTCCGTTAGGGGCAGCTGGTGTCCCCCAAGGTCGACTGTCTTGGTCTTTAGTTGCTGGGTTTTGGTAAAGTGGATAAGTTCGGACTTGCCAGCCTCGAACTCCATTCCTCTTTCCTCCACCCATCCGTGGCAGATCCGTCATGCTTCCTTTAGTTTGTCGAAGTTCTCCTTTGTTGACCTCAAAAAGGCCAAGATGTTTGTATCGTCTGTGAACCCTACCATCACCATTCCTCTTAGCCCCTTCAACGCCTCGTATAATGTGGCAATGAAGATTAGGAAAATGATTAGCGAGAGAGGAGAGCCCTGCGGCACCCCTGCGGGCACCCGGAACTCCCGTGATGACTTCCTGTCGAAGAAGAGACTTCCCTTTCAGTCAGTCAAGAAGCTTTCGACCCAGTGGAGCAGTCACTGTGGTAGCCCCTTCTCCCACAAGGTGTGGAGGAGCCACCTGTGATTGACCTGGTCAAATGCCTCTTTGAGATCTAGGAGGAGTAGCGAAGCTACCACTCCTAGTTCCCACGCCGTGTGCACCATGTCCGTTACTACTCAGACTACGAACTCCATTGATCTCCCCTTCCTATTTCCTATTTGACCCTCTGGCAGGAGCCCATGCTCCTCCGCTATGAAGGCAAGTCTCTCCGTAACTATTGCCTCCAGGATCTTGCCCACGCAACTCAAGAGTGCTATAGGACGTTATGCTCCTGCCATCTTCCTCTGTGCTGCTGACTTCCCTGGTTTCTTCAGTACTACCACCTTTGCATAACGCCACTGGTCCAGAAATGAGCTGAAGGTGAAACTTCCAGTTGCGATCATGGCTAGCGCTTCTGCTAGCCATCTTCCACATACTTTTAGTAGCTTATTGGAGAGCCAATCATTTCTCGGAGCTTTATTGGGGGCTATACAGCGAAGGGCCTTGACCACGTCGTCTGCACTAACCTCGCAACTCATCAGGAGTTCAACCTCTCTCTTCTCTCTCCAGTCTGGTAAATAGTCTGTTAGCACCTCTACCCCCGGGAAAAATCTTTCCGCTAAGATCTCCGCTTTGCCTTCGTGATCTCGTTTCTCCTCCAAGTCTCCTTCTCTATGTAACGCTGGGATCTTGGGGGGGTAAGAAGGCAGATAGCTCTGCATTCTGCCCTACCGCTCAAGCGTCCAGAGCTTCCGCGGGTCTCTTGATGCATCCTCTGTTAGAGTGCGCCACCATTTTACTTGCGTAAACTGGATAGCGTCAGCCTGCTTTTGTCTCGCTTCCTCCAACTCTCGTCTTCTCATCAGTGTTCTTCTCTGCCTCTATGCCCTTGCCATCTTTCTTACATGCTTAACGGTCTCCTTCACGTTCAAGTTCTACCAGTCAGCACGCCTACCCCTTCCCCGTTTTCGTTTCGGGACTGCCTCGTCTGCGACCCTAGTCAGTTCTTCCATCAGCTGCTTGGTTGCAGATTCCAGTGTGGAGATCGTAGTGATCGCTGCTGGGATCGTGATGTGCTCTTCGGCGAGTTCTTTGACCTTCTTGGCATCTATAAGTGCCCAGCTGTAGCCTTCCTCAGATTCCTCCAGTTCCTCAGTGATTTCAGTGCAGACTAGGACTGATTGAGCTTGGTGGTCTGATCTGGTGAAGACTTCGTTCTCTACTATCTGGTGCGTAGCATATATTGTTTCTGATATCTAAGTGTGGTCAATGGTGCTACTGAGCTTCTGCTATATTTTATTCTCTGGCCGTGTTGGCTTGCCTCACGGCGTCGCTAGTATGAGCTGGTGGCTTGTCGCTAGCGAGAGGAGGACGTGACTACCCCTGCTTCTCCTTCTATGAATGTTCCATATTAGATGGTGAAGGTTTATATCCTCCACCACAATGTCTCTCCCTCTCAGCCTCGATGCGATTTCTCTAAAAAGGGTGTGCCACTCCCACTCAGGACTCAAGTCCCAAATCGGTAAGTATACAGACTACACCCTTATCTCATTTTCTCCTTCCCTAAGTCTCATTATAACCCAGTCCTCTCCCTGTTCGTAATCCTACCAATTGATTACGAAGCGTTTGCTCATATACAGCGCCACGCGCCCGCAGTTAGCACTATCCAACGCCCAGTACCGTGAAGCTCTAGTGTTGGAGATGCCGCTCATGGCTGCGTTTCAGCCTGGCTCTTAGAATGCTATGATATCATAGCAGTCTTCCATCTCCAGTGCAATCTTTATCCTATTGTATGACTTCGCTACGTTCTAGTATAGAATTCTCAGATTCATAGAGTGGAAGATAGGGTGGTGTTCTTCTAGTGTAGACGCGGGCTCGACCTGGTGGCGATGTTTAACATCTTAGGTGTCTTCTTCTGGCGCTTCATCCTAGCTTCTTCCAGCTTAGCGCGAAGTTCTCATTACTGCTTCGTGTAGGGGCCGCGTTTCTTGTTAGCTTGTACTTTATGCTATTCAGATTCCAGAATTGCTAAGTCTGTATCTGGGATATCCAGGTCGCTGTCGCCTTCGTCAGTGGGTGTGGGTTAGGACCAGGATGGCGTTACAGGGGGAGCGTTCCTTGTAAGTTCCTGTGTTGCCTCGGATTATGTCTGTTAGAGCTGCTGCTGCTGTATAGCCTCATCAGCCAGTTGGGCCACTTTGGGTTGGCTGGGAGCTGGTGTTTCTTCTATAGTAATCAGTTTCGTCCATGGAGCGAATTCGCATGGGCGTTCCATGAACGCCATGGAGGAGCGACTGACTGCCGCCTTTATGAGCGGGCAGTCACGAGAGAACGCGAAGTGTCCTTTGCAGTTGCAGAGGAGGCACTTCACGAGGTCAGGTTGTTGGTTAGAGGGGCAATTGGCTTCAGCATCCTTCATTATTTTACCTGGGTGTCTCTTTTCGGCGCAGCGAAGGCACTGTGCTTATCATAGGATTACCTGTGACTATGCCTAGCACATGCACAGCTCCTGCTATGGGCAGTTGAGCCTCGTATTATACCATTGCTGCCATTGGCCAATGGCACATTACATGTATGTGCATGTGCAGGTCTGGCTCTGGGCATAGCTCAGCCCTACCCTATATCACTAGACCTCTGCACACTTCTCCCTCTTCTTCTCCTCGTACAACTACGCATATCTAACCTACCCCCTACCTTTCACCTTAGCCTGTGATAGTTAGTTGTACCTACTATTACGCTGCGAGCGTACAACCTCATTTCAATCAATCGCCGCCATCATGAGAATCTCTGATGTGCCCGTGATCATCGCACTATGACAGTCCTGGTCGCATTGCGCCAGCAGGTTCAACTTTGAGTCTGACCAACAACACCACATCGCACCGCGATTCACCCAGCTACAAGGTAGCACCTCTCCCTTATATTGATCAAGCTGATCAATGTCATCCGTCACCAACGTTGACGTTGCCATTTCCGCCATCGGCTCCATCGTCGACCCCGCTCATGAGCAGCTCTTCGAGAACATCACAGAAGCTCTCAACGGCAGTCCCGATCCCAGTGCCCCAGCTGAGCAGAACGATCTTGACACCGCCTCTGAACTTGCTAACTATCCCGCTTTCGGCCATACTATCATCGCGCTCACCCAACTCATCGACCAGGACATCATCAAAGCGAACTCCTTCGTCGCAGTCGCCAACGACGCGCTTACCAACAACGCAAAGCAGCTGGCAGACCAGGAAGTGACCATCATTGAGCTCACTAGCAAGGTCGCCCATTTCAAAAAGCAGCTCACTGTTACCCAGAACAAGCTTACTGATACCAACACTGCACTTAACGCTGCTAACGAGGCCTACAGCCAACTCAAGAAAGACGCGACCACCAAGCTCCGTGAGAAGAACGATACCATTAGAGAGCTCAAAAAGACCATTCGTTTGTAGACTGACCTACCTGAGACTACTCTTGTGCTGGACGATAACGACGATATTGACATTATGTCTACCCCAAAGTCGAGGACCAGCAAGGACCCTGAGGTCTTTACCGGTCAGGACAGCACCACTGTCAAGCATGCCGAGTCTTACCGTGCTTGGCGCGCGAAGATCGAGCTCTGTTAGTTTCAAGACGCTTGGTATTTTGATCAGAATGAGCGTTACAAGTTCGCTCAGATCATACAGTACCTTGGCAGCACCGCCTTTCACGCCCTCTCCACCCAGGCCATGCCACTGTTAAAGGAGGCTGACAAGGATAAGAGGAAGTGGAAGACAGGTGAGGATCTGCTCGCCCACCTCGACACTAAGTACGATCGTATGGATCTTACCCTCGAGTCTCGTCGTGACCTTGAAACCCTGAAGATGACCAAGGGTCAGAAGTGGCTCGATTTTGAGGACAGGTTCACTATCCTCATCGACCGCTGCGATCTGGACGACTCCATGAAGACTCATTACCTGAAGATGAAGGTCACTGACGAGGTACGCAATGCTATCACCCATCAGCAGAAGCTCTCCACTCTCAATGACTATGACAAGTAGCTTGCCATGCATCGCAAGCTCGCCATCAACCTCGAGGAACGCGACTAGCGCAACAAGACTACCGTCCCATTCTACAAGAATAACTCCAGCTCCGGCTCTGGCAGCGGCACCTCCACTTCTACCGAACATACCATCAGCCAGAATGGTAACGCTATGGACCTTGACACTATGTCCGCTCTCAACGTCTCTCTAGCTCGCATGATCGACAAAGCCGTCATCGACTACCATGTGCAGAACAACCTATGCAAGCGCTGCGCTAAGCCTGGTCACTAGGCTATCGACTGCTGCAATAGCATCAACACTGGCATCCCTAAAGCTGAGAGAGACCGCAACCGTCGCAACAACCGCAGTCGTGGCCGTGGTAGTGGAAACGATAACGGTGGCAGACCAGCCATGGGCCAAACTGGCTACAGCAACAGCGCTCGCGTCAACGCCATGGGCACTGGAGAGGCCACTACCCCTGCTGCTCCCGCTGCTGCAGCCATCCTGGCCGCTGCCCCAGCTCCCTCCGCTGCTGAGTATAGCGTGGGAAATGCGCAGCCTCCTCGCTAAGTCACACAGAGAGGCCATCGTCTATGACGATGACTGAGGAAGAGGATGTGAATTTGGCAGACTTAGAAGTAGTTCAGTTGAAGAACTCAACCTTAGATAGCCATAATGATAATTCCATCCTTCTCTCTACTCATATCGTTCATAAACTGCGCAATCAGAGGAGCAAGTGTGCTGCCTTAGTTGACAGTGGGTGCTCAGCACTCGCCTTCATCGACCGTAGCTTCGCTACTCATTATGCTATACTGTTGCTGAGGCTTCCTAAGCCAAAGGCCCTGTACCTGGCTGACAGCATCCCTAAGGATCTCATCACTCACTACTGTGAGGTCCAGCTTCAGATTGGCTACTACACAGAGATAATTGCGATGCTAGTACATAACTTAGCAGCAGATCACCCAGTGATCTTGGGCATACCATAGCTCAAGCTTCACAACCCCTCAGTATCTTGGCCAGATAGGTCAGTCACCTTTACAGAGACATGCGCTGGCTACTGTCTGCCTGCAGACTTATCCGCTTCCCTTCGTCGGGCACCCAAGGCCTGAGACCACAACCATACGAGACGCCGCAAAGTCTTAGATCAAGTCACTACCCCGCCCCTATCCCTAATGGTAGAGGATGACGCCGAAGAACCCTCACAACCTGAAGATAGGATGATGTTCTGCTCACAAGAGGATGAGCACACCCCAGTGATTATCGAAGACCTCGACCCCAAGACTATCAGCCGTCTGTCACCCATCCAGCAAGCAAGACGTGCCACAAAGCAACGACTCATACGGCTGAAGGCTCACCAAACACGTTCCAGCCTCCAGTCCGCTCCCCAGCTCCAAACTAAGCCCGCGATCTGCCGCCTGGTTGCTGGCCAATGGAGGTCTGATGCAGACCACCACATTTTCATCCGTCGCACCTATCACTCAAGCGACCTGGTCAACCCAGCGGACATCAAGGACCTGACGACAGCCAGCTTCAACTAGCTTTGCGAGACGTACAAGCTTTGAGCGTTCTATACTTCGTACGCAGAGATCAAGGAGATTATAGAGGAGGCAACGGCAGAGGAGGAAGCCCAGGCCAAAGAGGCAAAGGGAGGTGTCCCAGAGCCTAGGGAGCAAGGAGACAATGAAGGCGTTGTCGATGGAGGGGCAAGGACAGGAATGGGACAGGCAGGAAGTGACGCGCCATCAAGTCTGTTGACAGATCTGTTGACTGAAGAGATAACGCAAGAGATTATGGCTAGCGAGAGCGCAAAGTATAAGAAACTCCTTGCTAAGCGTTTCCACCTCTGGATCGATGCATGCGCTGGCAAGGGGTCTAAGGTCGTTATCCAGGCTGCCAAGATTACCAACCAGGTTTATTTGAATGGCAAGTTTGATGAGGACCTCGAACGCTGTGAGGAGGCTATCACTATCGCCAGAATCACTGAGGAGGACGCTGCCAAGTTCCATGAAAAGGCTGACAAGCCTGCTAAGACTGACAACCAAATCAAAGAGAAGCTTTCCAGCTAATACTGGAAGCACATCGACGTTTTCAGGCCCAGAAAGGCTACAGTTATCCCTCCTCACCACTCTCATGATCTGAAGATTGAGCTGAGACCAAGCGAACAGGCGCCCTACTCACGGTCGAGACCTTTCAACCCTGACGAACTGAGCGTGATCAAGAAATGGATCGATGACAATCTCAAAATCGGATTCATCCGCCCATCTCAGTCAGAGGCCGCCTCCCAAATTCTGCTCGTGAAGAAGCTGGGTGGTAGAGTGAGAGTCTGCGTAGACTACAGAGGCATCAACAACGTCATATTCAGAAGCTGATACCCTCTCCCTTTGATCAAGAAAACCCTTGATGCTATTTGCAAGGCTAAGATCTTCACCAAGCTCGACATCATCGCCGCTTTCAATCGTATACGCGTAGCAGAAGGGCATGAATGGCTGACTGCTTTCATTACGCGTTTCGGGCTCTTTGAGTCCCTGGTGTGTCCTTTTGGGCTCCAGGGAGCCCWAGGTGCCTTCTAGACGTGTACGCGACTGCTTATCTCGATGATATTCTGATCTTTTCTGACAATGAGGAAGACCATGAGCAGCATGTTAACGACGTTCTTGAGCGGCTGGCCAAGGCCGGCCTGCAAGTGGACATCGAGAAGTGCAAGTTCTACACCAAAAAGACCAAGTACTTAGGATTGATTATAACGCCTGGAGGTATTGAGATGGACTCAGAGAAGGTCAAGGCTATCGCTAACTGGCAGCCCCCCACTTCCAAGAAGTTCCTACAGAGCTTTCTAGGCTTTGCTAACTTCTATCAGCGCTTTATCAAGGGATTCTCAGCTACAGCCGCGCCATTATATGACCTCACGAAACGAGATATCGAATAGGAATAGACCTCAGCTTAGCAGTCTGCCTTCGAGACACTGAAAGTAGCCTTCAGTAGCGGACCCACTTTGCGTATATACGACTGGTCCAAGAAGATAGTTGTAGAGACAGACGCCTCCAACTAGGCATCGGGCGGCACCCTCTCTCAGTATGGGGACGATGGAGTGCTGTACCCTGTGGCCTACTTCTCATCGAGGCACACTGCCCAGGAATGCAACTACGATATCTATGATAAGGAGTTGCTGGCCATTATTAAAGTTCTAGAGGAATAGAGGCCAGAGCTGGAGGGTGCCCAACAGCCGTTTGATATCGTCACAGACCATAAGAACTTGAAGACTTTCACCATAAACAAGCAGCTGACCCCTCGCCATATGTGCTGGTCACAGTTCTTATCCCGCTTCAACTTTCTTATCCGCTACACCCCAGGCTCAAAGAACCTTCGCCCCGACGCCTTGAGCAGGAAGCCAGAGGATGTACCTCTGGACATGGAGGATCACCACCTGAAAGCCAGGAACTGCAAGCTGATCGACCCTGCTCATTTCGAAGATAGCTGTCTTGAGCTATCAGCTATGAGCGTCGATGACCTAGATTTCAGTGAGGAGGTCTTCCTCCTCACGTTGGACGCCCTGAAGGAGCCAGACAAGTCCACGGATGACATCATCGAGGAAAGCTACACCCAGTCTACGTTAATGCAGGAGGTGGTAGCCTGCTTGCAGAACTCCAACCGCTTTGAGTGGCGCCCTCACATCAGGAAAAAGCTGAAGGTAGCTTTCGCAGAGTGCTCAATAACAGGAGGCAAGGCATATCATAGGGGGAGAGTGCTCATCGACCCAGATGATACAGCTACCCATCTACAGCTAATCTACCGTACCCACTCTTCACCAATAGCAGGGCACCTTGGCAGGGATAAAACTTAGGCATAGATGAATGAGTATTAGTACTGGTCTGGTATGGCGGAAGCCGTAAGAGCCTACTGCAAGGGTTGCCTGGTCTGCTCGAAGACCAAAGTATCACGAAGAGCCAAGGCAGGTTATCTCAAGCCAATGCCAGCCGCCTTCATACCTTAGAATGACATTACTGTCGACTACGTCTCCCCGCTCCCAAAAAGTCTACACCTAGGCTAGAAGTTCAAACACATTGCTGTCGTGGTAGATCGCCTGACCAAAATGCGACACTATATCACCACTAAAACTATGGAAGCCGAGGAGCTAGCTGATCGCTTTCTTGAACGGGTATACACCCTGCACAGTCTTCCCAACACCATAGTCTCTGACAGAGGCTCCCAGTTTGTATCATTGTTCTGGTCTACAATCTGCAAGAGATTAGCAATCAAGAGGTTGCTCAGCTCCGCTTTCCATCCTCAAACGAACGTCCAGATAGAGCGTATCAATGCAGAGATGGAGCAGTACTTACGAATCTTCATGAACTAGGCACAGACGGACTGGGCCAGGTAGTTACCGCTGGCAGAATTCGCCGGCAACAACATGGTTTCCGAAACTACAGGAGTAACTCCCTTCTTTGCCAACTACGGTTTTCACCCGCAGATGGGCATCGAACCAGCCTCAGTTACGCCTTCCCAGCTTTCCTTAGCTTAGCAGAAAGAGTATCTGAAAGCTAATAAGCTGGTGGCTCGCTTCGAGGCCATCTAGGATTATGTGCGTACCTCGACAAAGAAGGCGCAAGACCGTTACGAAGCTGGTGCTAATGAAAGACGATCTGATGCGCTGAAGTACCAGCCTGGGGACCTAGTCATACTGAATACGACCAACCTGGCTAACAGGCGCCCTCACGACAAGCTGTGCCCTCGCTGGGAGGGCCCTTTCAGAGTCAAATGGGCACACTCCCATGACGTTAGGCTCATTTTGCCAGCCAATATGAGGTGCTCTCCAGTTTTCCACGTCTCTATAGTCAAGCCACACAGAGAAGGCTTGCCTGGCCAAGCCGCTATCTAGGGGGATGTGCGAGCTAATGAAGGTAGGGTCATAGTCAGAACTGATAACCATGAGGAAGTAGCTGAGTGGGAGCTTGATGAACTTCGAGCCTGCAGACAGAAGGAAGGCAACTACCACTAGTTCTACACAGTGGCATAGACTCATTATGACCCCACCAAAGAACCAATAGCCAACGTAATCAACGCAAGGAAGGCCATTATTACCTTCCACAGTAACTATCCAGACGTCCCTATCCCACCAGAGGTCCAGAAGTGGCCAGAGATCAAAACAATACTGCAGGAACGCACGGCTCCAGCACCCCAAGCATCCCCAGCGCCCCGGGCATCTCCAGTACTCCGAGCATCCCCAACACCCTGGACACCATCGGCCTTAGCCCCAAGACGCTCCAGGCGCATTGCCGACCTGAAAGAGCAGATCAATGCCGCCGTTATGGGCATTTTGGCTGAGTGGCAGGAAGCAACGAGGCCCAGACCAACGGTCGTAGCAGTTCCCTATGAGCTGGAGGCACTGTCTGTGGAGGACACAAGGAAGCTAGATGAAGTCTTCAGCAAGATTTTTGGGAGACTGTTAGAGATATGGCAAGGGAAGAGACTCCCCACGAGGAATGTGGAGGACAAGCTGGAGGCAGGGACCTACTGACAGGGTGATGATGACTGGAGCCCTGAGGAGCTCCAGCGGCTGAGACAGGCCCGGGACCTGCCTAGCACTTGAGGGTCTCATCTATGGATACAGGAGCTAGAGGATAGAGATTGAGGTATAATCTATTGTTTTATGTATATATAGATTTTGAAGCTGTAGAGCTTCTTTTGCAGAGAGGTAGTATCACAAAATTACCTGTGACTATGCCTGGCACATGCATAGCTCTTGCCATGGGCAGTTGAGTCTTATGTCATACTATTGCTGCCATTGGCCAATGGCATATCACGTGCATGTGCACGTGCAGGTCTGGCTCTAGGCATAGCTCAACCCTACCCTATATTGCCAGACCTCTGCATACTTTTCTCTCTTCCTCTCCTCGTACAACTACGCATATCTAACCTACCCCCTACCTTTCACCTTAGCCTGTGATAGTGCTTCTCTCTCCTTGGGGCAGTAGCTACGTAGATGACCGAACTCCCAGCAGTTGTAACACTGCTGGGGGATCGCATCACGCTCGAAGGGTTCACAATAGAATGCGTTGCCCATCCAGAGGAGAGAGTCCCTAGTGAGATGAACTCTGTCATCTACTGTAGTGACCTCTAGGAGGAGAGAACCCCTCTCGCTCCCGTGCTTCCTCCAGAATGCCTTCGCTCAGATGATATTGATCTTGTTCGCCTCGGACATCTCCTTGGCCAGCTTCTCTGGCTCGAGATTGTTGATGAGCGCCCACGGCACGCTACGAGCCATCACTGAAACCGTGCGGAACGCGATCGTTGCGTCCTTATAGAAAGTGTGTGTCACCTATGCCTGACTTTTCAGATACCACTTCCTCCCTTCTTCTCCAAATGTAATAATGTAGTCTCCGCTCAGACGTAGCTTCGTGGCTGCCTTGGTGTCGGCCTTCGCATACTTCTGGTTGATCACCTGCACAATATCGCTAGCTGTACGCCTCTCCTGTTTGGCAGAGAGTAGCTTATCATTCAGTTTGACCGTGAGGCATCGTTCAGCTCAAAAGGGGACAAAAGCTTGGGTACCCATTGAGACGAGGTAGGATCTCTTCAGGCCCATCGGTCGGGCGTTCGGGTCCGCGGCTACGGCGGCCCAGGTCTTCGGGGAGGTTGCTTGCTTCTTTGCAATATTGGCGACCATCTTCTTCAGCTCATTTATATCGTTCCTGAGCTGCTCAGTGGCGTAGTCGTGAGGTTGAGGCGTCCAGCCTCATGTACGTAAGATGTCCTTAGTGATCTCAAAAAGTTTTTCTGCCCACGCTACGCAGGCATCATGTGGGCTATCGACACCAGGGAAATTCATAGCCTCGAAAATAAACTTCATTATATCTTCCTGAGGGGGTTCCGGGGCTGCGGTGGCTTCGGGTCTGGCGCTGTCAGCTATTATCGTCGTCGTCAGTGCTCCAGCCGCGGGAGTTCCGGGCGCGTGTCGGCTCGCTGCCAGACTACTACCAGCACTCCTGCCTACTGCGACACCCACGTCTTTGATGCGCAATTGATGCAACATCATAGATAGGGGTAATCGGACGTCCTGAACACGATCCTGATATCAAAAATAATTTTGCTGTCATCGTTAACCAAGAACCCGCGTTTCAACGTCTTGCGAGCTTTTATTATTAATAATAGTATAGTTATAGAAGATGTTATAATCTTTGGAGTTTAGGAAGGAGGCAGTTATAGTAGTAAATAAAATAACGGATAGGTGTAACAGAAGGAAGAAAGAAAAGAAGCGGAGGAGGAAGGGGAGGGAAGATAGGTTTTTATAGGAAGAATTAGGAAGGAAAATTGAAGAGGAAAGTCGAGATAGAATTAGAGGGGCTAATAGAATTATAAGGGCGTAGAAGGTAACGAAAAGCTTCTATATAGGCTAAAATTGGAATGATAGAGGGTAAGGGAAGGCGGTAGAAGAGTGAAGGAGGAAAAGCGGATAGAGAAGGTTAGAATAAAAGGGAGCGGGATAAAGTAAAAATAAAATAAAGTCAGTTAAGAGGTATTAGGACGGTAATAGGTAAAATTAGAATAATAAAATAAGGAGCGGTTAAGTCTAACTGGGACGATAGTAGGTAAATCAGAGGAAAATAGCAGATAGTAAGATAGTAAGTAGTTAAAATAAAATATAGAATGGTAGAAAGTAGTTAATAGAAAGGTGTTAAGGCTAATATATAGACAGATAAATAGTGTATTAATTAGCCGGAGGGGGCTATTAAAAGCGGAATAGTAATGGGGAAATATTACCAATGTGACGGCCTAGTCACCCGTCGCAACTATATAAGACCACTTGAGCAACCGAATTGCTAGCTTCGGTTACTTGTATCCTTTTGGAACATAGCCTAGTGGTGTAGTGGTCTGCTAGCGCCGTGACACTTAACCGAAGCTAAAAGGCTACGAGTTCAAACCTCGTAGTTAGAAAAATCTTCAGATTTTTCGGGTATCCTTATATAGGTTCTTCTTACCATGGATAGAACACCAAAAGCAGTATAGATGCATAGCGCACACTGATAGTGCCGCAAGGCCTTAATTGAGAGCTCCCAATCAGATTCGATCGGCTCCTAGGAACCGTCGCTAGCTGGCACGGTGTCTGGAAGGGGGTCGAGGTTCGGGACGAACCTCTCAATGTAAGAGGGGGAATGTAACAGCCTAGTCACCCATCGCAACTATATAAGACCACTTGAGCAACTGAATTGCCAGCTTCGGTTACTTGTATCCTTTTGGAACATAGCCTGGTAGTGTAGTGGTCTGCCAGCGCCATGACAACCAATATCTCTAGTAGAGGGTAATCTGTTATAAGTTTTTAGGATAGAAACTTCCGGGGAGGAAGGTTATATTAGGTCGTTAGGGACCTAATAAAGGTCAGACCTATACTAATATTAGAGCGCTCCAATACTAATACAATATAGTGCTATAATATAGCGTTAAAACAGTTCAGAGTCATATAAATTTAGCTACTATAGAATAGGACTTTATATTAATATAAATAATTGGCCGAATTCACCTCTAAAGTTATCAAGTTTAAATATTAATACATCTTTAGTTCTTCTCCTACCTTAACATCCCCTACGTATTTGCGCTATCCGTAGACACCCTAGCCTACCTTCGTCTCCAATCCTAACAGTTTCTTTAAGTAGTTGAATAATCAATCTACTATATCACGTATTAAAAAAGCTCGCGAAACGTTGAAACGCGGGTTCTTGGTCGATGACGATAGCAAAATCAATTTTGATATCAGAATTATGTTCAGGACGTCCGATTGCCCACACCTATAATGTTGCATCAATTGCGCATCGAAAACGCAGGTAACGAAGTGGTCGGGAGTGCTGGTGACAGTCTGGCAGCAAGCCGACACGCGCCCAGAAATCCCGTAGCCAGAACACCGACGATGACGATAATCGCTGGCAGCACCGGACCCGAAGCTACCGTGGCCCCGAAACTCCCTCAGGAAGATACGACGAAGTTCGTTCTCAAAGCTATGAATTTCCCCGGCGTCGATAGCCCGCACGATGCCTGCGCGGCGTGGGCGGAAAAACTTTTCGAGATCGCTAAGGACATTTTACGTGCGCGAGGCTAGACGCCTCAACCTCGCAACGACGCCACTGAGCAGCTCAGGAACGATATGAATAAGCTGAAGAAGATGGTCGCTAATATTGTAAAGAAGCAAGCAACCTCCTTGAAGACCTGGGCCGCCGTAGCCGCGGACCTAAACGCCTGACTGATGGGCCCGAAGAGATCCTACCTCACCCCAATGGGCACCCAAGCCTTTGTCCCCCTTTAAGCTGAACGATGCCTTATGGTCAAACTGAATGATAAGCCACTCTCTGCTAAACAGAAGAGGCATACAGCTAGCGATATTGTGCAAGCGATCAACTAGAAGTACGTAAAGGCTGACACTAAGGCGGCCACGAAGCTGCGTCTCAGCGGAGACTACATTATTACATTTGGAGAAGAAGAGAGAAAGTGGTATCTGAAGAACCAAGCGTAGGTAACATACACTTTCTATAAGGACGTGACGATCGCGTTCCGCATGGTTTCAGTAATGGCCCGCGGCGTGCCGTGGGCGCTTATCGACAATCTTGAGCCAGAGAAGCTGGCTAAGGAGATGTCTGAGGCGAACAAAATCAATATCGTCCGAGCAAAGGCATTCCGGAGGAAGCACGGGAGTGAAAGGGGTTCTCTCCTCCTGAAGGTCACTACAGCAGACGACGGAGTTCGTCTCACTAGGAACTTCCTTCTCTGGATGGGTAACGCATTCTATTGTGAACCCTTTGAGCGTAATGCGATCCCCTAACAGTGTTACAACTGTTGGGAGTTCGGTCATCTACGTAGCTACTGTCCTAAGGAGAGAGAAGCACGGTGCTCCTGCTGCGCTGAAAAGAGACACCCAGGTAAAACAATGAAGGATGCCGAAGCCAATTACCCCTCCAACTAACAACCTAACCTCGTGAAGTGCCTCCCCTGCAACTGCAAGGGACACTTCGCGTTCTCTTGTGACTACCCGCTCATAAAGGCAGCGGTCAGTTGCTCCTCTACGGCATTCATGGAACGCCTATGCGAATTTGCCTCGCAGGCAGAACTGATTACCATAGAAGAAATACTGGCTCCCAGCCAACTCGAAGCAGCCCAACCAGCCGACGAGGCTATACAGTAGCAGCAGCTCTAACAGACACAACCCGAGGCAACGCAGAAACCCGCAAAGGACGCCCTTCTTGTGACACTGGCCTGGCCCTAACCCACACCCACTGACGAAAGCGATAGCAACCTGGATATCCTAGATGCAGACTTAGCAATTCTGGAATCTGAATGGCAAGAAGTACAAGCTAACAAGAAACGCGGCCCCTACATGAAGCAGCAACGAGAACTTTGCACTAAGCTAGAAGAAGCTAGGATGAAGCGCCAGAGAAAGATACCTAAGACGTTAAACATCGCTACCAAGTCGAGCCCACGTCTACACCAGAAGAACACCATCCCATCTTCTACTCTATGAATCTGAGGATTCTGTACTGGAACGTGGCGAAGTCATACAATAGGATGAAGATTGCACTGAAGATAGAAGACCGCTATGATATCATAGCATTCTAAGAGCCAGGCTGAAACGCGGCCACGAGCGGTATCTCCAATACTAGGGCTTCACGGTACTAGGCGTTAGATAGTGCTAACTGCGAGCGTGCAGCGCTGTATGTGAGCAAACGCTTCGCAATCGATTTATGGGATTATGAACAGGGAGAGGACTGGGTTATGATGAGACTTGGGGAAGGAGAAAACGAGATAAGGGTGTGATTTGTATACTCACTGATTTAGGACTCGGGTTCTAAGCGGGAGTGGCACACCTCCCTTATAGAAATCGCATTGAGGCTGAGAGGGAGAGACATTATGGTGGGGGATATAAACCTCTACCACCTAATATAGAACATTCATAGAAGGAAAAGCAGGGGTAGTCACGTCCTCCTCTCGCTAGCGACAAGCCACTAGCTCATACTAGCAACGCCGTGAGGCAAGCCAATATGGCCAGAGAATAAAATACGGCAGGAGTTTAGTAGCACCATTGACCACGCTTAGATATCAGAAACACTGTATGCTACGCATCAGATAGTAGAGGATAAATTCTTCACCAGATCAGACCACCAAGCTTAATCAGTCCTAGTCTGCACTGAAATCACTGAGGAACCAGAGGAATCCGAGAAAGGCTACAGCTGGGCACTTATAGATGCCAAGAAGGTCAAAGAACTCGCTGAAGAGCACATCACGATCCTAGTGGTGATCACTACGATCTCCGCACTGGAATCTGCAACTGAGCAACTGATGAAGGAACTGACTAGGGTCGCGGACGAGGCAGTCCCGAAACGGAAACGGGGAAGGGGTAGGCGTGCTGACTGGTAGAACTTGAACATGAAGGAGGCTGTCAAGCATGCAAGGAAAATAGCAAGGGCCTGGAGACAGAGGAGAACAATAATGAGAAGACGAGAATTGGAGGAAGTGAGACAAAAGCAGGCCGACGCTATCCAGTTTGCGCAAGCAAAGCGGTGGCGCACTCTAACAGAGGATGCGTCGAGAGACTCGCAGAAGCTCTGGACGCTTGAGCAGTGGGGCAGAACGCAGAGTCATCTGCCTTCCTACCCCCCCCAAGATCCCAGCGTTACACTAAGAAGGAGACTTGGAGGAGAAACAGGATCATGAAGGCAAAGCAGAAATCCTAGCGGAAAGATTCTTCCCGGGGGTAGAGGTGCTAACAGACCATTTACCGGACTAGAGAGAGGGGAGAGAGGTTGAACTACCGATGAGTTGCGAGGTTGGTACAGATAACGTGGTTAAGGCTCTTCACTGTATGGCTCCTAATAAGGCCCCGAGAAGCGATTGGCTCTCCAACAAGCTGCTCAAAGCATGTGGAAGATGGTTAGCGGAAGCGCTAGCCATGATCGCAACTGAGAGTTTTATCCTCGGCTTGTTTCTGGACCGGTAGCGTTATGTGAAGGTGATGGTGTTGAAGAAACCAGGGAAGTCAGCAGCACAGAGGAAGATGGCAGGAGCATAGCGCCCTATAGCACTTTTAAGTTGTGTGGGGAAGGTCCTGGAGGCAATAGTTGCGGAGAGACTCGCTCTTACAGTGGAGAAGCATGGGCTCCTGCCAGAGGGTCAAATAGGAAATAGGAAGGGGAGATCGATGGAGTTCATGGTCTGAGTAGTAACGAATATGGTGCATACAGCATGAGAACTAGGGGCGGTAGCTTCACTACTCCTCCTGGATCTCAAAGGGGCATTCGACCGGGTCAATCACAAGTGGCTTCTCTACACCTTGTGGGAGAAGGGGCTACTACAGTGGCTGCTCTGCTAGGTCGAAAGCTTCCTGACTGACCGAAGAGGAAGCCTCTTCTTTGACGAGAAGTCATCATGAGAATTACGTGTGCCCGCAGGAGTGCCGCAGGGCTCTCCTCTCTCGCCAATCCTCTTTCTAATCTTCATTGCCACGTTATACGAGGCACTGAAGGGGCTGAGAGAAACGGTGACAGTGGGGTTCGCAGACGATACAAACATCTTGGCCTTCTCGAGGTTAACAAAGGAGAACTGCGATAAACTGAAGGAAGCATGGCAGATCTGCTACGGATGGATGGAGGAAAGAGGAATGGAGTTCAAGGCTAGCAAGTCCGAACTTATCTACTTTACCAAAACCTAGCAACCAAAGACCGAAACAGTCAACCTCGGGGGACACCAGCTGCTCCTAATAGAGTCAGCACGGTTCCTAAGCATGTGACTAGACCGAAAGCTAACCTACTGAGCACATCTTCAGGTAGTGAAAAAAAAAATGTCAACGCAAATCTTCGCCCTCACATGCATCGCAGCAAAGACGTAGGGATATAGCCTCATCCACGTAAGAGAGGTGTATACAAAGGTAATCTGAGCGGCAGTAGCCTATGGAGCGTCAGCGTACCATACCTCTATAGAGCCACTTGGAGAACTACGCGGTCTCACAAAAGATCTTGCAATGACTCAGACCAACTGTCTTAAAGTGGTCTCTGGGGCTTACAAAGCTGCGTCTACGTTCAGCGTTGGGACGGAAACCTTCCGTCCACCCCTCGACCTCTACCTCAATAAGAGAGTCAGAGCGTTCGAGGAACGGCTCTCCCGCTTCCAAGTAGCGACCTTTGTTAGAGGGACGTCAGCTTGGGTGGCGGCTGAGTTAAGGGGTAGGAGGGGAGGTAGACAACTACGGCCGCCCCCAGTCAGCGGCCGGGCGAAGGCCAAATGGGCTGAGCGATGGGCCTCAAGAGAAGATATCTTGATACTGCAGGGGGAAGCGAGAGAACCCACACCAGGTGAAAGGGAGAAGTGGTTAGAAGAGGTAACTCAAAGAGAGTGGGTTGCGAGGTGGCACGTTAAGGTGGCCGAAGTGATGAGGAAACGGAAGAGACTGAGTGCCGCTGAGGCTCATGCGCGATTCAATGGAACCATACTACAGTACCACACTTGGCCCAGCACGGATGAGAAGTCATCTCTGTACTACCTCTCGAAGGCTATGAGCTCACTCCTGGTGCAAATCAGGACGGGCAAAATAGGCTTACGGGCATTCCTTTTTGAGAGGAGAGTGCCAGAGGTGACAACGCCGTACTGCCAGTGCGGGTTCGCGAAGGAGACGTTCGAACACATTATCTTAGAATGTAGGAAAACGGAAGATACATGGTTATGGGGAGATCCAACGTGGCCGATAAACATTGAACAACTCCATAACGAACTCGAGACCATAGTGGAGGCGGAACGAATCCTCCGCTGGACCTTGCGACTGGGACGACTGTAGGAGTACAAGCTAGCGGTGAAGATAAAATAAGCAAGGGAAGCAGAAAAGCTACTGGAGAGCTCAGATTGATCTTTGATTCTGGTTAGAACACCCCTGGGTGAGGCCGGGAGGACCGCGCAACGGAATCAAAGATCGGGCTTCGGGAATGACGGTGAGGTTATACCGAGCGGAAGACAAACAACGAAGGCATGGCGTCGATATGACGCTGCTGTAATAGAGTAGCAGAGAGTTTTCAGCTAGCCGCGGCATGGTTTTTCCCACTGACTAAGAACAGAAGCAGCACCGCATACCTACTTAGTAGACTACATAGTTAGTTAGCGTGTATAAGACCAATAATAATAATAAATAATAAGTAATTTAACGGGTAATTATTCTAGCGATATTAAATAATTTTTCAATAGCGATATTGATAGTTTCTTTATAGTTACAGCGAACCTATTATTAATAAATAGCATTACTAGCGAGGTTGGTAATATTGAAGTTATAGTTGTAATGATTCTTAATTTCTTTAGTAAATTACTAATTATCTTACTTTTTTTTCAATCCAATTTTTATCTAGTATAAGTAATTAAGCCGCTTCAAGCTAGTGTTTTGAATACTTTGTCTAGTAGCCTTATAAACGCGGCTGTATATACAATAATAATCGACTCATTTAATAACTCCCTCCTCTCCCTTCCTTTTATTTCTTATTTAATTATATAATACGATTGTAAAGCCTTATTGTACGTAGTAATTTTGTAGCGCGTTAAAGGTAGTGATTAGATTATTGTAATTAAAAGAAGTAAATAATAGCTGGGCTAGTTCTTTAATAGCGCGTTCGCTAAGGGACATTAATGGTATTATTAATCTCGATCGCTAGCGGGGGCGGCAGCG
Source organism: Neurospora pannonica FGSC 7221 (assembly GCA_009805235.1). Classification (NCBI taxonomy): domain Eukaryota; kingdom Fungi; phylum Ascomycota; class Sordariomycetes; order Sordariales; family Sordariaceae; genus Neurospora; species Neurospora pannonica. The sequence continues at coordinate 8,692 of RANY01000059.1, read as the reverse complement.
GATTAATAGCGACTAAATTTCAGTGAGAGGAGTTGTATTCCTATTAGGAATAACTATTCGAGACGGACTTTTTAGATTTAAGGGTATTTTAGCTAGGGATTCTAATTAAGTCCTATTAGCGCTGGTTATTTTAATTGATTAAATTAGGAGTCTAACTTACTTAGGCGAATATACGATGTACAGCGGACAGGCGAGCGAGGTATATTAATAAATACTACAAGGTCAAAGATATTCTACTAAATAATAATAAAGACGAAAGATAATCACTATAAACAGTTGCTCAATACTAAAATAAGGTTTTGCAATAGCTTTATTTAATTATATAAGACTAATTATCGCTAATAGACAACGCGCGACGATGGCGGCGGTTAGGCAATAATGTGCATACGGTGTGTTGGCACGGCTAGGCTGGCTGGCTGGGCTTACTCAACAATAAAAAGTGGGAAGGACTCTCCAGGGAGCATTTCGGGACTCTCCAGCTAGCCTTTGCACGACAACATGCGTGAGGTGTCAATGAAAGCATGCAAAGAGACACATTTGAGGCCCTATGTCGCAACCAAGAGCAAACATCGAGATGGGTGGATAGCTTCTCTCCCGCCTCGATACCGGATCCCCGCTTGCTAACGGGACGCCACCGTTGTCTGTCGACAATATTGACCAGACCAGCCTTGTCAAATGAAATGCAGGCGGGAAGGTGATCATCCCCTCGAATTCTCCTCGACACGCCCACTTTCCGACGGTGTCTGTGGAGTTTGACATCCTTTTACGATACACAATGACCTCTCGATACAAACTAAAAGCGAAGCTAAGACGATACCAGGGATTTTGGATCCAACTATGCTGGGCTGGCATCACCCTGCATGCTAATTCAAAACGTCCTTGCTCTTCCTCATCAAGGCGTCACCGGCTTATCGTCCCACACAGGATCAGGAAGTCGGCACAGGTCGGTTATAGCGGCCACAGGGTACCTTTTTGGGTAAGGAAATAGGCTGGACTGAAATCAAACTCCACTAGCGTCAATAACGGTCTCGTTAAAAATTAATCGTGATCTAGGCTCGGCATCGGCATTTATGCTGGTTCATCTCGGAACAAGTGGGGGTTTACACTACTGGGTATGCATGTGTGTACATCCATATCCCTACCTGTGATTGCCCCGGGAGATACTCCGGGGCAACCACGTACCGTGGTACCGCGTCCAAGTTTCCCTGTCCACAACAGGCCATCAGGACGGCCATCTTGATCTTCCAGCAGTGTTATGATGCATGGTCGATGCGAGTATGGTCTGTCTTGTGAAGCAGTGCTGCCAAAATGAGCAAGTCTGACTAGAGAGGCTGATACAAAGGCAGCCAGTCCCCTTCAGATGATAGGCATCCTTCAAGATCCGGGTCACCAACATCCCACGAAGCCCTGCCAGAGCAAAGGAGGAAAGACAAGGTAAGTGAGCAACCCTAACCTGCTTAGCTGCGCTCGTCGTCTCATCACACAGCAAACGGCCAATAGCTCAGAGGTGCGGTGTAAGTTCGGAATACGGATGGGCTCCTTTTCGACTGGTTATTGTTACTGTATAGTAAAGGTTGACTATAGGTTGGGGTGGTAGAAGCCTACCAGTCACAACGACGAGCGTCAACACATCCTTGCGCACGTACCCCGTTTGGGTCCATCGATAGCTTTGTTTCTTTTTCTTTGTATTTTCCTTTTCTTGGTGCTATTCTCCGTGTAAGTCTGTTTATCGAGTTTAGCTCGTCGTTAAAACCCCCTAACGATCCACTCGTCCAGCACTAAAATCGTACGCTACGCTAGGCGCCGTTGATAGCGTAACGTCTTTCTGTCTCACTTTACTTTTCCCCATCTCCTTCCTTTCTTTTTCTCCTTTTCAACCGTGTCTGAACCAGGGCGCTCATTGGAAGAACCGTGTTTTGTCTGCCCCAAGAACTCACATTGCTTCATCACAACCCCTCCCCCTCAATTCCACTCTCTCCCACTTTCAGCCGGTGGTTGGCCATTCATTGATGAGCTGCTGGGAAATCGAGACTGTCACCTCACCAAGGGTCGTCGTCGGTTCGGTTCGGTCGGTTGCCCTACTTACCCTGTCCTGTCCTCTGAAGCCCCCTTGCCCTTGCCCCTGCACCTCCCTACCGCGCAGGAGGCATGAAGGGGACTATTGTGACTGCTTTTTATTACTCCCTTGCTCTTCGAGCATTGTGTCTAACTACTGTACGTTAGGTATTCATATGGACTGGGCTGGATTCCCAAAGCGTTGCTCCATTACAAGGCTCCTCCCGAGCCGAAACAGCCATCGTACCATGTCAAAAATCATTTGCAAATCACTTGCCCTGCGTGGCTTGACCGCTACAATTCGGATGTCACCAAAGACCAGGACCCCAGAGACATAGCAATTGTTCAACGGCCCGAGAGGCCGGCAAATTCAAATACTTACTTGGTATTTATTTCTGTCCAGAAATACTGACCAGGTTAGGTTAGGGGTACAATACCGTACTGTATAAGGTTTAGAAGTGAGGCAGGCATGTTCGCCAGGCCCACCAAGACTTCGAATGCCGAATTGACGGGGAAAGTGGGAGTGGGATACGGAAATCGTACCATTTTCTTTCCTTTTCTCATACCCTTGGGACATCGAGACTCGACGCCGCCGCCGCCGACGCGGGTGACGCGTAGGCTCTGGGATACTACCTATTTACAGGGATGGGGCGAACCGGACATGGAGCACATTACCGAATCACCACCACCACAGAGTTGTGCCCCCTGTTACTGCACAACTGAAAAGTTTCCCTGGACATGATCGGATTTATCGAGTATCAACTCCATCATCAACAGCGAGCAACAGTTCAAAGACAGCAAGTGCCACTGTCACCCCCACATTCCTCCGAGGATACAAATGGAGCGAGTACTGTTGGTATTTTTGGAACTGTCAGTCAGTTACATGCAATGCCTACCTATTTGGCTACCGACTACCGTACCCTATTTTCAATATCCGACCGACGTGGTATTTTGAGGTTGATAACCAGAGGATCTCTCCCGCCTTGGTCTTCATTGCCGATGCCAGTGCCGTAGTTTCCTCATACATGACGATCGAAGGCACTTACAAAATGTCCAGGTCTGAGGAAAATGGGAGAAAGGGAGAAAAAGCGAGGAAATGAAGTTTGGTCATGACGGGATCAACAGTTATTCCGTACTCACGCTGTGAGTACCTTGAATTAAGCACACCAGAGTCCAGACATCTTCGGATCCATCCATACATACATAGTTGAAAGTGTAAGTACCGGCTAGGTATGTAGATATGTGAAATGCTGGACTCCGTTAGCATCGAAAACACCACATACCTCTAGATCGGTCGACGTCGACATCGACACCGACATCGGCATCGACAGACGTGAAGGAATGGGATGGGACGATGGCGCACTCTAGAGGATGGGAATCGTAAGGCGAGAAAAGCTAGAGGTGCAGTATCTCCCATCCAGTCCAATCCAGTCCATCCCGTTCCGAACTTCCGGTTGACCCGGACCCGGTTGAACATACCACAGTACACATGCGGACGGGACAGTGTAAGTGTAAGCGAAGTAAAGTGAAGTGAAGTGAAGATCGCCGTTGAACTTGCCCGTTTACCTCAAATCATCCCCTTTATCATTCTTATTTTCCTTTTTCAACGACGATGAAGGATTGAAAAGAGATGGGATGCGAATGCATCCTGGACGGTGTGAAAGAGCGTCGGGGAATATGTAGCAGTTGTGATGTGATGAAGTTCATGGCTGTCCGTTACGGCCGGTGGCGTGTGTGATGGACCAGTCGGATTGTCTCCTTTCCGGAAGTTTTATCAGTTATCGTAGGCAACGGCGGGAGTTATGGACACTAGCGATGGAAAAAGTGTAGCGAGGGAAAAGCACGGTGTTTACTTTTACTCAACAACAGTAGATTTAATAGATATGAGAATTTCATGGTTTGGTGGTTGTGCAGATATGTTGAGGTTAACTATTTTGAAGAACGAACAAACGTAATCGGGATACTTTTCTTCTGAGGTTTTCTACCGAATGATGACTGGTCATTTTCAGATGAAACTGTGATGAAGACTACGGGCAGTAATGCCTGGGTCTTTAAACAATGGCTTGTGTGACTTGGAGGAAGGCTTCTGGCCAGAGTGTTGTAGTGAAGAAAGCAGAAAGGCAAAACTTCAATAGAGGACAATCACATCGGGGAAAGAAGGACGCCAGCATGCGATCGAACAACGGTCTGCAAATTGGGGATTTGGTATGACATTTTACATTGACCGATGAACATCTATTCGCTTTGGACCCGTAATTCTGGCTCGACCGTGTCATGGAGCCGGATGTATTTGTGATATTAGAGGTTGGCATAGACACGGCGGACTTGGTTTAGGAAGTCGACAAAGTGTGGTATCTACGGATTAATCTCAGCTACAAGGTACAAGACTGCGCTATTGTATGATTGTTATGATCTACTCAATAATAGTGCAGTCTCGGATGACCGTTACTCGTGTTCTGCCTTCATGTCCATTTGGGACAACAAGAGTATGTACGGCACCCTCCGTGACGGCTACACGCGTGCTTCAATACCCAGGCTCATCATTCCAGTACTCCGTCTCGTGGAATACCCTACAATAAAAATATCAGCATTGCCATGCCCATGTCACATCTGTAGGGTGAAAGAAAAAGAAGGAGAAAACTCACTCAGGTCCAGTAGCATAAAACTCCCAACCAAAAGTCATCCTAATAAACTGCTGCAAATGACTAGCGACCTTAATAGCCCCCACATCCGTCGGATGCCACTGGGGCCCAATATCATTGTGTTGCATAATGCCCGTGGTGTTGAAGTAGTGCACGAACGGCTTGGTCCTCTTGCCGGTTTTCGAAGTCTTCTTCGTCACTCCGTCGTATACGATCGGGTTCCGGAGGTAGTCGTCCGAGTTGAACCACTTGTACATCTGGTAGATCTCGTTGACGAAGCCCTGGGGTGCGTTGGGGAGGTAGGTGTTTCCGGATTGGTAGAAGCCGAGCCAGAGAGACTATGTAGGAGAGAATCTGCGTGAGTGGGGTGCGTAAAGTAAGGAATGGGGGTTGTTGAGATGGAACTAGACATACCATGACTACGACTTGGGCTTTGGGCCACTTGCCATGGACACCTTGGATAATTTTTGTCAGGGCGTCGATGTAGGTGGTTGTGGAAACGTTGTTGTGCGAGTTTTGGTCGTTGGTGCCGATGTTGATGATGACTATGTCGGCGGCTGGGTGCTTGCTAAAATCCCATGGTTCGGGGCTGTCTGGAACATGTGTCAGATCGTATTCACATGGCTTAGAGTCCTCAAAAGTACGGAATAAGTTTCAAACATACCTCCGTATATGACAGAGGCTCTGTAGCTCGTATCTGACGTATAAAACCATTGATGGACCTGCCCATGAGGGTTGCCCCAACAATCCTGATCTGCCGCGCAGATTCCTGGATATGCGGTTATACTATATTCTGTGTTGCCTAGTCCGGCACCAAGTCCGCTGTTTTGTCCTGTAAGTTAACTGTCCTGTACCTTAGTGTCTAGGACACAAGGCTCATAGGCTCTGATTGGAAGTCTCCCACCAAAATATGCTTTTCAGGATAGCGATGAGTCCATATGTAAGGAGATAAACTTACTATGCCCAACTCGACAGCCCTTCGTACGAAGTATACATGCCTGAGGCAAGGCTGTCACCGATGACCTCGATACGACGACCATAGCCAGGAATCTTGATCAGCTTCTCGCCCTTAGCAACGTGGACGGACTCGATCTGGATCCCGTATGCCCAATTCGTGACCCGCAACTCAAATGTGGAGGGACTGATGGGCGCCGTCAAGTCAGAACCCGGGGTCTCTGGAGACACAAAGAGGTATGTACCGCCCGCAGTGACGTTGGTGAAGATCCAATCCAGGCCCGAGATACGGTACCCGACAAGAACGCCATCGCTGGTCCAGTTTCCGAAAGTGGCTGCCACTGTTTGCCCGGTATATCCGAACTTGATTCCGGGAGCCCTATATGCCTATTAGAATTCATGTCGACGGTATCGGTTAATGAACGACTTACGACCACCAGGAGACGTATTTGGAGTCCCATCGCCCCTTGTAGGAGATCTCACTCGCATTCCGCGGGTACGTGTTGAAGGAGTATGACGACGGGTCAACCCGAGTGTTGGGGAAGTTGGTTATCCGTGGTTGGCCGTTTTGTAGGATAGTGGCCGAGGATGACAAGACACTCAGGCCAAAGACGGCCAGTCCTGATAATGACCACATAATGCTACCTCTTATGTATTGAGATCCCCAAGCGGGCAGCGAAAGGATGATGGTCCAGGAAGTCAAGTCTGCCTACAGGAAAAAAATCCGACATGACTTCGAGGGAAGGAGCGGATACTCTCATTTTATATCCTCGGAAGGAGCAGCCCGGGTCAAGAGCTCATGGGCTTCGAACAGTGACGGGCCCGGAAGGAGAGGATGTCATTGCCGCCAGCCCGATAGGCTTGCATTCGGCGTCGCATCGCTTGATGTTGATATTTTGACTTTTTATGAGAAAAAAGTAGGTTTTGCCTTAGCCCTGCATCCCTCGTCTTGCTTCATAGCCATGGAGCTACACTGCGGTCACCAGAACGTGCGCTTTGTCTACTGTTCTTGGGCCACCGGTGTAACCGAACCGGCATGAACCATAGTCGGACAACATGAGAACGAGGCGCCTTGCGTACCCAAGTAAATGACTAGATTAAAGAAGATACGCCGAACTCGACGGGAAAACTAACCAGTCTTCCTATACTCCTCCCTCAACGCCACTGTGATTGCGAATATCCACGGCCTGGAGTGCCGCTGACCTCGGAAGAGGGCGCTCCGGTTGCCCCGATTGAGGACCCAGAGGGCACCTTTAGCAAGATAACACCGATGGGATTCCGGTTGACGGGTCTCGTTGAAGTTCCAAGGCTTTGCGGATGTCTAATCGCTCGTATACGTATACAAAGCGCGCGAGGGTCCAGATGTGGCGCATAGAGGTTGATGTCATCATGAGGATCAGCCTCAGGTTGATCGTGTCGTGCTTTGATCGGATGCGTGGATGCAACCAAAGATCGTTCCATCCATGGACACTCATTGCCGCATCTCCCGAATGTTTGTCAGATGCTCAAATTTCAACGCCGGCTTGCAAAAGCGCACAAAAGGTTGGCTGGTTGACACCCCCCAAGTCTGGTAATGGGCGACTTGGCAGCCGGTGGTGTATCAAACAGGGGGGCCGTCCAATCTTTGTCTGACCGATCAACACACACCTTTTTAACCACCTACCCGTTTCGTTCGGTCCGCCCTTCACCTGTACCTGTCAATCAATGCTGTCCATGGAGGCGCGCAGTTATTTCTGCTTCGAACACCCATCAGAGGGATTGGAAAACAAACAGAGGCCATCGCCGATGTTCTAGTTCTGCCCAAAGCCGAGGCCGTCAGAACCTTCTCATCTTTAACTCGAACGGGAAGTGCTGTGCATGTCTCGGAGCGCGTCGCAGATTGTCCGGGAAGGCAAAACGGTATGCAGGCGTGAAGAGACGGCCAGGTTCGCTGACGGCGTCAGATCCCACCACCCTACTTTCTCTTATATCCGACAACAAGGAAGGTCAGGGTGTGCCGGCACCATCACATTTCCAAAGAGCGCGGGATTTTGGTGGAGGACAGCAGCTTCAGCGGTTCCCTTCGGATTGCGTATCACCAACAAGGAGGAGGAGGAGGGAGAGGGCATTGAGGACTCACACCGACCCCGATACCGAACCCGACCCTGACGGCCATCCTCGGTACATTTTTCATCGCATCGAACCCCCAATTCCCGCCGCTACTGTCACTCCCAGCCAGGCCTTGCTTCTGATGAGCTTGGCTGTGACGCGCATCTAGACGGCTTTGCTTCCACTCGCGAGACAGGACAATGAAGCCGCGCGCGCAACGGACGTCGACGACGCTCAAAATAGTGGTGGTGCCGTGCCGACTGGAATCCAACAAGTATCAGTATCAAGGTTCAAGACGAGCGTTGCGCCGACGCCGTCCAAAGGCCACCTCTACTACGTTTACCCCGCAGCGCCGACCCCCGGGGTCCCTCGGTAAACAGCGGTTTGGCGCATCGCCTTGCAGGTTGCAGCTCCGACCTCTATGTATGGGAGATACCGAGTTTTTCGAGATCGAGACCGAGAACTTTTGCACGTTCTGCCAACCCCCTTTGCGCCGTGTCCCCCGGTGGGACTCCGGCCCCCTTTCGCGATTGGACGCCGAAGTCCACGATACCGTGTCCGAGCCCCGAGTCCAATCGTACGCTCCAGTCCCGATTTCCGCCCGCCGGACGCTAGCCATTCCTGGCCTTGAACTCTCCATTGGCCTACAACACACCACGAAGCAGCAGGATTCGCGATTCGCGATCCCTCATTTCCGGTATAACACACCTCTCTAACGCGGGGAGCAGATCCTCGGATCCGCAACCGCACCGCACCGGGTCCCCGCGGCGTATAAGACCATTGTGGTACATAAGCCGTCTTACTCCGTCATGTCGACCTCCTCACACATCCCGGAGAACGCCGTGCCTGACACGCAACTAGGACTCAGCAACGAAGAGATACAACTACTACGACATGGCCAGCAAACCGTGGCGGCCGCAGGGGGCGGCGGCGGCGGCGGAGGCGGATCGACC
>RANY01000585.1:0-22730 GCA_009805235.1 Neurospora pannonica FGSC 7221 | reverse complement strand
AGCCGCCGCCGCCGCCTTTGCCGCAGCTGCCTTCTCTTTCGACGCGGCGCGCTTGTCGTCGCAGTAGAGTTCGAACGCACTGCTCGGCTTGAGGGGCCTGAAGGTACCCTTGTGCAGACCGTTAGTCGCATGGGCTGCCGAGAAGGCGTCGGAACTCGGCGACTGGGTCTGAAGGTTCTGGTTGATAAAGGTGGCGCCTGCGGCAGTAGGCAGGTCGAGGTTGGACATGGCAGAGGGCTTGCGATGTCCACGCTTGATACGCAAGGGCTTCTCCTTTGGCTGCACGGTTGTTGCTGTCAGCTTACCGATCCGACCTGTGCGTGATTGATGAAGGGATGTATGATGATGTTGATGATGGCGAGTATGTCCGCCGGGATGGAGAGGTGATCCTGGGGGTGATGATATGGCGTCACGTACTGTGGGCGGCGGGCTGGGGCTGCCGTCAGAGTCCTCCACGTTAGTGCTCGTCCTCTTGGCCAGCTGCTCAAGAAGGAACGCCCGCTCCAGCCTCATCTTCTCGACCTGGCGCTTCAGACGGGCCAGACGCAGGCGAGCGGCATCGTTGGCCTCCTCGACCTCATTAGTGCGCTGCTTCAGCTGGATGCACTTCCTGCGGTAGGCCTCCTCGACCGAGGGAGGCAGCTGGGGCGGAACTGAGCTCGCTGATGGAGGGCGATGGGCAGAAGGGTCAGTAACCTTTTTCTTCATTTTGAGGATGATGGAGGAAGACATGACGGGGAATGATGAAGAAGGGATTCGCAACTGAATCAAAGCGCAATTGCAACAAGGGTTTCAAAGGGAAAAACGGATGGAGGTGGCAGGGCAGAATATGGAGCCGGGGGAACGTGTTTGGGTGTTTGGGAACCTGGACCTACCTGGCGCCATTGTTGGAGTGGTTCTACCGTGGTGGTGAATTAATGATTAATAGTGGAGTTGTTCGTGTTTGCGATCGTGAGTCGTTAGGTACGAGAATGACGAACGGGGAAGAAAAGGCGAGGCGACTTGTTGTTTGCGGAAAGAAGGAAAGGGAGCGTAAAAATGGCCGGCCGCCTGCTGCTTTAAAGTCATGCACTGTCTGTCGGGCGGTCACAAATGGAATTGAAAGTTGAAGTTGGGACGGAGAGAAGGAACAAGTGAATGGACGAGGTTGACAAAGTCCCCGGCGAGTGCAATCAATGCAGTGGACGTGGATGGCGTCGGGACCTGAAAGTCACGAAACGACAAAAACGCCTGTCCACGTACCGCTGTAACAATCGCGACGGGACAAGGCTGATGTACCCAAGTACAGTACAGGTCCACTATTTCCGGTGTCCCCAGACCTCTCAAAAGCTGGAGGTCCGGGTCCCCAGCTGCTGTCCTGGATGAAAGTCGACGGTTCTTGGTCGCCAGATCAAGGGATATTTTGGCATATGTGGATAGTGTTAAACGCTTAGTTCCCAACTGGAGCAGGTTTGCTGCGGTGAGCAGAGTGGAAGGTCTAGAGCTTCCCTATCCACATATCCCAGCTGTTGCCTGCCGCCAGTCCGCCACTGCTGTCTTCTATCCGCTTCATCGACTTTTTTTGTGGGCCCCGCAACCGCTGTGGGGGGGAGCTCCTGAGGAGGGAGGTCGATTTGGCATTTGGCTACGGCCAGCGAAGACACCGCAAGACGGAGGAAGCCTGACCAAACAACAAAGATTCAGGAGAAACACCAGAATCGAAGCCCACCATGTCTTTGAATATCCCCAACGCCCCGAACGCCGGCTTGTTCAAAGGCGGCTACAACAAGTAGGTTTTGTCTCTTTTTATTCCCCTGATTCTGCTTGTTGCATCACTGTCAAGTCCTACCCCGCCAAACTCCCCTCCATGGCTTGCTTGCGCCTATACGGTCCCAAGGGGTTCATGATCTGTGATCTTGATACACATACAACACAAGAGACAGAACCCAAGCTCTAACCATGTCCCAACCCCAACAGCTACGATTCCGAGGATGGCGCCGTCCTTCGCAACATCGATGCCTGCAGGGCCATCTCCTCGACCGTCCAGACCTCCCTCGGTCCCTATGGACGTAACAAGATCGTCATCAACCACCTCCAGAAGATGATCCTGACCTCCGACGCCGCTACCATTCTCCGCGAGCTCGATGTCGTCCACCCCGCCGCTAAGCTTCTGGTCATGGCCAGTCAACAACAAGAATCCGAGATGGGCGATGCTACCAACCTTGTCATCATCCTTGCCGGTGAGCTCCTGAAGAAGGCCGAGGACCTGTTGCGCATGGGTCTCAAGACTTCCGACATTGTCACCGGCTACGAGCGCGCCCAGAAGATTGCCCTGGATACCCTGGAGGAGCTTGTTGTCGACAAGGTGGAGGACTTGCGGTCGCAGGCCGGCTTGAGCAAGGCCATCCGCACCGTTATTGCCAGCAAGCAGAACGGAAACGAGGACTTCCTCGCTGACCTGGTCGCCGAGGCCATCCTTGCCGTCCTCCCCAAGAACCCCGCCAACTTCAACGTCGACAACATCCGCGTCGTCAAGATTATGGGTGGCAGCCTCGACCAGAGCCGTGTCGTCAAGGGCATGGTCTTCCCCAAGGAGCCCAACGGCACCGTCAAGAAGGCCAAGAAGGCCAAGGTCGGTGTCTACACCTGCCCCATCGATACCAGCCAGACCGAGACCAAGGGCACCGTCCTGCTACATAACGCCCAGGAGATGCTCGACTTCACAAAGGGAGAGGAGAACCAGCTCGAGACGCTGATCAAGGAGCTCTACAACTCCGGTCTCAGAGTCGTTGTTGCCGGTTCCACAGTCGGTGAGCTGGCGATGCACTACCTTAACAGATACGGCATCCTGGTCATCAAGATTCTTTCCAAGTTCGAGCTCAGGCGCGTATGCAGAGTTGTCGGTGCCACTCCCCTGGCCCGTCTGGGTGCGCCCATGCCCGACGAGATGGGCAGCATCGACGTTGTGGAGACTATGGAGATTGGCGGTGACCGTGTTACCGTGTTCAGACAGGAGGATGAGGTCACAAGGACAGCAACCCTCGTTCTGCGGGGCGCTACTCAGAACCACCTCGATGATGTTGAGCGTGCCGTCGATGACGGTGTCAACGTCGTCAAGGCTATCACAAAGGATGCTCGCTTGGTCCCTGGCGCCGGCGCCACTGAGATCCAGCTCGTCGAAAGGATACAGGCTATTGGCGAGAGAACCCAGGGTCTCGCGCAGTACTCTATCAAGAAGTTCGGTGAGGCGTTTGAGGTCGTTCCTAGGATATTGGCGGAGAGCGCTGGTCTGGATGCCACCGAGGTGCTCAGCAGGCTCTATGCCGCCCATCAGAAGAAGGACACTTGGTCCACAGGTGTGGATGTCGAGGTATGTTTCATCCGTGTATTCATCCCGATTTTGAGCAGTGACTGACAAGTCTACAGAACAACGACAACTCCGGTACCCTTGATGCCGCGAAGGAGGGTATCCTCGATCTCCTCGTAACCAAGCAGTGGGCTATCAAGCTCGCCACCGAGGCTGCTAGGACGGTTCTTTCTGTTGATCAGATTATCGTCGCCAGACAGGCCGGTGGTCCCAAGCCCCCCGGTCCCAACCCTGTAAGTTTTCTATAAGCCCGCCCCTTCTTGAATCGAGAGTGTGTTGCTAACTACCTATCTACAACAGAACTGGGATGAGGACTGATCTGTTAGAAGAGCGGAAAACGTGTAATTGAGCCAAAGGGATAGATACTGCGGCTTGTGAAATGAATTTGTTGATATAGACAGCAAGGTGACATAGCCGTGTACTCAAAGTAATACCCAAATTTCGGTCTGGCAAAGATCTGTCTGTCCTTTCCACTATCACTCGATCGGGATGTCTACATCTTGATGATGTCCCACTGGTGCCGTTGCGCGTCATCGCAATAACTACTCTCTTCCTCTACCACCTGCCACAACGCTTCTGTTTTCTGTCAAAAGACTCGCGGAAGCCTCTCACTTCAGGGTCGACCTCGCAATTCTATAGCAAATATCCACCCCTCAAGAAAACCTTCATCTTAGGCACGAGTGGTACTTGCTTTATCGCCCATTTCTTTATCATCATCCCACTGTCGTTCTGGCCTCACTTCTTACCTTCCGAATTTCTGTACATCTCACATTAACATTGATATCGACTTCATCAATGTCCCGTTCCTCCTCCAGGTGACCGAACTTGCAAATACGAAAGCCCGATATCTTTTATTGAAGAAGAGTCTTCACGTGGCAATAGAAACTATCATGTCTCCGAGCCTGCTCAACCGCGAGTGAGGACCGTGGTCAACACCCAGGCAGGCGGTCCAGAGCTTCATGGAGTTTGCCGAGGTCTTCCCGGTATTCCGTCAGCCGTATTTCAAACGCCATTCATTGTAAGCTGGGGATACCTAGCCAGGCAGATATTGAGATAGCTCCCATAGATGCATGCTTTCTTCCCACTTGGCTGCTTCCAGTGTGTCTCCATTGTGCGCTAGAGCTACCTAGGTATGAACTCTATCCTTCCCAGGTCTTCCTCTTCGAGGAGTACTTGTAATTGCTAGGTAGTTTTTCTCCAAGTACCAGTTACCTACCGCTCAGCCGTGAAGTGCGAAACATGATGGGTGCTATAGGTGTAAACGAAGGTGACAATGACTTCCACTGGTCCGTCTCGTCTACTTATGTCAAGAAAAGGAAAACGAACTGACGTGAAATGGTCTATGAGTCGGCTGGGGCGCATTTTAATTAGAAACTCCGCGATGGCAACTGAAGTGGGAGAACATTCAACAAGGACACTCATGTATTATCTCGTTTAATTAGACTCTCATTTTCCCCTTCAACACAACACGTATAACCAGTTTCCTTAGAACCTCCTCCTCCTCCGTCTTTGCATCATGGATGGATGGATGGGTGCGGATAGGTTTTGCTCAAAAAGGAGAAAAGAGAAAAAAAAAAAAAAAGAAAAAGGAAAAAAAAGCGTGAGCGTCCCGTAACGGAGTCGAACCGTTGTCTTTCTGCGGCAGTATGCAGACGCGGATTTTCCTACGCCGGGATATGTTACCATTACACCAACGAGCCACCCACGGGAAGAGAGCTTGTGAAGGGAACTTATATGGCCCTAGACGAGGTTCGGGGCGGGGTGGGCTGTGACTTGGGATGACTTCCATGGGATGACTGATGACGCGGGGTTGGCAGGTACGGGCAGGAGGGTGACGGAGGTCTGGCGAGGCAGGTGCGGCGGGAAGGAGCGGCGAGCAGATGTGATGGAAGGAGCGGCGGGCAGGAGCGGCGAGCAATTTTCATCCAATTTCGAGCCAGCCGCGAGACATTGGCTAGATAACCAAGGTAGTCTATGCTTTCTCTCGGGTGTGTCTTGTCGACTGAATAAGTATTCTGCCATACTTGTAAAAAGATGATGGGAAAGAGCGAGAGCGAGCATGGCGGAACAAGCCGCACAACAACGGAAAGGAAGGCCCGTACGAGTGTTGCAAACTTTCCCTTCACTTCACTTCCTCTCAGACAACACAACAAACCTAATGCTTGACAATCACAAGATAGAGGTAGGTATGGAAGAACTGGCATCATGATGTCAAAGCCGAGGAGAATGATGGTCATCACAGATGCGGGTGTACATTGGAGGAACCATTGTCGAGCGTTTGCCGCGACATAATTCATAATCTGCCACTTCCAGTACGAAGTCAATTTCGAATCAACTCTGGTCTGGTGTGCCCCTGATGAGTGAAAGAGTGACTACCTGATCACGGAGGCCCGATATATATCTCAAATGCTTTTGTACTCAATTTCTACTGTTCATTCATCGATCTTCACATTTCTCACCGGGACGTCTGATAAGTCACGTCTTTGGGTCTAAGTAACTATTAAGCGATCTATGTTTCGTTGCGGAGCATGTTACATGCACATTATCTGAGAGGCACCGGATGGTTCACGATATCTGTGGGTGCTTTTTTACCCATATTCTAAACTAGATGGATTAATGTTGAAAGACGGATCTGAGGAAACTGGTGATATGTGTCTTGAGGGGGGGAAGGGGGGGGGTGGGGATGCGAGTGTAAGGGTACAATGCACGAGTGTCTTTGGAGACTAGTACAGACACCACTCCGTTCTCGGTCTTTCCCTGTAAATTTCCTAGATTAGTCTTCCTCAGTTCAGCCATCGAAGCCGCCTTGTTTCAGACCACTTCTTGCTCCTGCTGCGAAGACAGACCGGAAAAGTATTATCAGCGTCTGAGAAGGCTTGTTGAACAAAACCATTGCATTATTGCCCGTATGACCGTAAGCGCGGCGAACATCGCTAGATGAGGGGAAATCACCGAGGCCCATCAAGCGGCCACTCCATCTCCCAACTTGTTAAGGTCCAGTAATTGAACATGACTGCATCGCCATGCCACTCCATGTATGCCGATTATCGGCCTGAAGAGACGGTGAGAGAAATTTTTCCTGTTCAGAAACACAAACGCTAAAAGGTCTCGGACAGCGCGGCTATCGTTGGCTCGATGTTGAATCTGAAGTGGAATACAATCACCAAAGATAACTTGCCCGTGTGCGTCTGTGTGTAATATAAGGTCAGTGCGCCTGCATACGACTCTGCGATGTCTTATACTTGAGGCGGGGACCAAGATCTGTTGAGCAAAGAAATGGTCTTCCGCGAATTATGATATCGGTTTGGCTTTCGAATTCCGCATCACCAGGTTGCGCACGGCCGCCGTGATGATGTAGTTGTTGAGGTGGCTTTGGTGACGATGTTGCGGGGCCCTGAACTTGGTGGTGTGAAGTAAGAGTTAGAGGATTCATCTTGACCAAACACCCCTGGCAGCAGTTCACCCGCCTCCATGGAACGAAAACCTGCAAGGTGATGCTGGAAATGCGGGGGAGATTTGAGAGGCCATCCATCTTGAAGCGGCGACGGAGAGAAGCTCGCTGGATCGCTCGGACGCACAAGTCCCGGAGGGTGATATCATCGCCTTCTTTCTCTTGGTCCCCATGGCTGTTACGCAGGGTTGGCCATCACATCACAGCGGTCCGATACCATGAGGCTAGCTAGTGTGTAGTGTCGTTGAAAAGCTTCATCAGCCGTGTCCCGTGTGTGCTACCCCGGATGTGTTTGGGGTTCTGAAGAGGAGTTGAAACGTAAGCGAGGCAGGGGATGAGCTTCTCAAGCAACTGGGACACACCCATTTCGTCGATTCGATTCGATTCAGCTTCAGACCGGCAGCCAGCGACACTCCCGCGGTCTGGAGCTCCTGTCCTTGTCTCCCCAGAGTCCCAGACGAACCAGCGCTCGCGTTTTTCAACGCTTGGACCCCTGCGAGCCGCGATGCTTTTTTGCGGCGTCGCGCCCATCTGCAATAAGATATGCGGGATGGGATGCCGATTTGCTTGTCTTTTTCTTGGCAGATGAAACTGGGAGAGGGGAGGCAATTCCCATGAACCGGTGGGATGAGGACGATGCCGAGCTAAATCACGGACTCAAGCCGCCTTGCCTCAAGAAGGCTGAAAGGGTCCCGCCTGACCTGGAAGCAGTCGGTTATGTGTCTGATATCACAGCGATCTGTATGATTTGGCTTTTTGTCTTCCCGTCCATGCCGTCCAGCCGCGATGCCGACGAACGGCCTCTGGAATTCTTTGGGCGGAGCGCACGATCACATGGACTGGCCAACCAGAGTCGTGGGCGCGAGTAAACCTGCCGTTCTGAGTTCGTAGGCGGTGGTGTTGTATTGGACCGTTGGAAAAGGCCATCATAGGTAGCAGTCGCTAACATGGCCATGGTTGGTTTATCTCATCACCGTTGCTACACTATATCGCCGGGTGCAGACAATATGCGGCTTCGGTCAGTGCATTCCCCGCCGTGAGGGCAGACGCAAGGATTGGGTGAACTCTGGCGGTCTCGATGTTGCAGTCGGACGCACGAGATCACAGGCTTGGGACCAATGTTTGTTTTTGAATTTGACCCTGAAGAGCTTCATTTTACCTTGCAGATGGCGGATATGAAGTCTGGAGTCTGGGTATAACAGGTCGGCTTATAGCCTTATACACCGTATTTTGTACGGGAGGACAGGTGGAGCCTGTGATAGGCGGAAGCTATTGAGTTTCCAAAGGTCAGTGTTGTCTGGAGGAGATGATAGTTTGCCATCCTACGTACCGTATGTAGACGGGAGGTATGATCAACGAACGATACCAGTCATGGAGATGGTCCGCAATTATTGGAACTGCTGTTGAAAGTGGAAGTCGTGCCCCTCGATCATCTCATGCCGCCCAGCTGAGAGAAGTGGATCAAGAGCGAGCACAGTGCCCCACTTACATACAGGCCCCCACTCCTAATTTCCAACAAGTTATGCCTTTCGGAAGGTGCGATATCATCAGTGTCATGAGCTTGGAAGGAACAGATGAGAATCTTTCGTGTTCAGTTTTTGATAGTCGTAGGGAAGGTACAGCTTGAGGATGAAGAGTTAGTTTTCAAGTACTTGCTAATCACAACCAGCCGCGGCAACCAGGCAGACAAAGAAGTCCACAAATGTTGTCTAACTTTCCTCTTCCACCAGGCCATCTCTCATTCCTATCATGGACCATGGCATCAACCCCGCGCTTCGAGCAAGTGTTTGGTATTCGGATTCACCACCCTCTTCAGTTCGCACCCACATCATCTCCAGCTCGACCCGGCCACACGGCCTAACGGTATCAAGGGTATCAAGCAGATCGCTGCTAGTACGCTTCAAGAAGGCCTCTAGTCTTTCTGGTGTACATGATCAAATCTTACACTCTTGCGGCGCCTGAAGAAGCGCCACACTCCCGCGCGCTTGGCACACTCGCAGACTCGACACCATATTTCCGAAATACCTTCCAGAGCACGGAACTCCTGACAAGACGGGAGATCAAAGAAGCTCTCCCAGGCCTCCTCAGTCTCTGCCAATCTCCGACCTTCAAAATGCGGACAGCTTCCTAGGTCCAGAAGCCAGCGACAGGTGGGGGCGATGAGGTGATGGCCAGGGGAAATTCGGAGGAAAAAGCAGGACAGGCAAGACACGGAGGGGAGTCGACCAGGAAGTCGGGCCTGTCAGGGAACCTGGAACACTCCTGGAAGCATCCGCGACACTGATGTGCGCTGGATTTCTATGTATGGCACCGCCACGTGCTGGCAACGACACCAAGGATGCCTCTAGAGTTTCGGGTTTGACCTGCCCCTCAACCCCCCTGCTCCCACCTCTGCTCGTCTGCCGCGAACAAGACGCCTCGACTTGACTCGATTCGGCTGTTCCTTCAGCCTTGCAAAGCTTCGGTAGCCATGAAGTCCGGTGGTGGACATGGTCGGTTCGTCACTCTGACTGCGAACATGTAGACGGCCGAAGTGGTTTCTTTCTTGATATCCTATACGCCTCCGTCAATGGTGTCCAAAGTACGTGGCATCGCAAGAATTTCGGGTTCTGGACCTCGGAACTTATGTGTTGGTTGGACGGCCCACGGCCCTTCCCGTCTCACCCTCACCCACCTACCAACATGCTTCTGGGTGGTCTCACAACACGGAGGTTGGCCGGAGACAATGTACCGCTCGCACTTTCAGGATGCTAAGAACAGATGTTTCAGCCATGATATACCAGGTCCTGAAAAACGAGATTCGTCATGGCAGTGCCGACGATCAGTTCGCCGTTGTCTTGCTCATCGTTCCCTTGAACAGGAGGCTCTGCAAGTCTCCATAGCAAATACCGGAGCCTCGACGAAAGAAAAGAAAATTGCAAACAAAAAGAGATTATATCAGGCGCAACATAAGCAACGTATTAGCCCTCATTAACCCCTGATGCCCCTGGATGGTGGATTGTTTGGTTCACCACTCAGAAAAGAGTTCGTCCGCGCGGTGGGCAGCGGAAAATGTCCTTCACTGCAGGTCCTCCTTAGCGCACGCTTGACCCGGTCAACTCCACTATCAGAGTAACGATACAAGGAACAGGGTCAGAACTGGAAGCGTCCAAGAGACGATTGGAGGACCCGGACGAGATGTCGCGGGCTTGACAAACCCACTGACCCAGGCGACCGGTGGCCCACCACCGCCCGTGAGAGGTTCCCTTGGAGTCTTGGTTCCCCCTAGAGCGGGACGCCCCCGATCGCTCCCATGTGTCTATGGGTCCGCCCTCCCCCAGCTTGCGTGATGCAGAAGCGAGGAGCAGCACGCTGGCGACCTGCCTGGGTGGTTCTAGTTAAGGGCCTGATCTTTTCTAGGAGGATGAGTCGTCTTTCCAGCGGTTTTTGTACTTTCTGGCGGGGGTCGCTAGCAGTTGTACCGTATACGAGTCCCACTCTGTAAATTTAAATAAATTGAATTAGTTAGCCCCTATCCGCTTTACCGCTTTTTAAATAAATACGTACCTTATATAACTTCTTTATCCTATTTCTCAACAATGATTTTGGCTAGTTAAAACTATTATATTGATAATATAAATATTAATACCTTATATGTAAATACTATTAACCTATTTACTTTACCAGCCGCTAACTGGAAGATGATAATTATTAAGTATTTCGATTATTATAACGACCCTATTATGTATACTAACGATTTAGTTAAAGCTTTTTAACCCTCTTCTTAATATTATCGATTTAGTAATTTAAATATTAACTACTTGCTAAGTTCCTAAATATTCAATATCAACGTAAATGAGAGCCAGAACTTCTAGAGCTAAAGCTTCTAGAGCTGGAGTTTCTAAAGCTAGAGCTTTTGGAGCTAGAATTTCTAAAACTAGAACTTCTAAAACTAGAGTTCTCAAAGCTAAAGCTTTCTTACAGTTGCACTAGTAGCTATACTAGCAGCTTCCCCTATACCTATTAATACACTTATTAATATACTTATACGTATAATTAAGCCTTGTTCTTCTAGACCTATTAATAGTGGTATATTTAATATAAACTAGTTCGTCAATAATAAGGCATCCCTATCTTATTAGCCTAGCCAATTAAATTAGTTAAATTAAATAACGATTTTAAAGAAGAGGAGTAGGTAAATTACTAGATAATTATGTAAGGATACTCGAACTAGCTAGTTCTAACCTAATTAGCTTAATTATATTAATTATATCCGCGAAATAATTAACTAAATAAAAAAATAGTTTTAAAAGGCTAAGTGTAAGGGCTTTTATCTTCTAATAATATACGGAATTAGGCTAAACTTAGGAATATATATTAAATTACTATTACGAAATTTGGTCAGAGTATAATAATTTTTAAATTGTTAAAATTGTTAAGTATAAATATAATAATAAGAAGTCAAAGTACTATATTTAGAAGCTTATTTTTGAGACCTCTAGTATAACGTACGATTAGGAGTTTAATTTACCTTAAGCTTCTAAAGAGGTATAGGCAAAGTTCTTATTTCGTAGAAATATAGAGACTAAAAATTATAATTAATTATATACTATACCCTTAAATAACCAGTTAACATATAAAGATATATATTAGAAGGAGAAGTCTATAGGTTATAATATTTTAGAAGTAGAGAAGATTGGCGCGGAGGAAGATCTTATTAATTAGAATATATAAATTAGTAATAGTTCTAGTAATAATAATAGTCAAATTTATAAGTATATTTTTAAGGTACCCACTTGTAAATTTATAATTTAAAAATGCAATTGTAAAACGAATCCTGATTATACCCCTCTTATAAATTATAAAAACGTAGTTTTAGTAAAGGGAGGGAGACGAATACCTCGCGCTTCTACTTCGAATATTATTAATAATTTAAGCAAATTATTAATAAATATGGCGTTGGTTTTCGCTAGTCTACCAGACGTAGCAGACTTTTAGAAGGTAGTTAAAGATATTAATAAAAAGTTTATGGATAACATTACCGCTAAAGAGATAATAACTGTAATAAATTATTTAGAGAGAAGGCTAATAAGGGCAATTAAATATAATAGCTATATTGAGAAAGTAGAGTAGCTATATATATAAAAGTAGAAGGGGGAGGAAGATTGAGGAGGGGAGTGTATATAAATATATTTGAAAATTTAAAAAAAACGTATAAAATTATTAAACTAGTAAAAAAGACAATTTATACCTAGATTAATTTGATTTTAGTAAAAAATCCAAATATATAAAATAACTTTACGTATATTTGCTTCGAAATTTTTAATTTTATAGACTTTACCACTCTTTCTTATTCCCTTCTTCTTACTTTATTTTATCTGCCCTCTTTCTTATTTATTTTACCTGTTTATCATACTTTCATCATTAATATTATTATTATTTATATCATTACTACCTTCTTTTAAATTCATATAAAGGTATTACTTTTAGTATATCTAATTTAAATAAGTAATGAGATGGCGGATATTATATAGATCCCTTATAATAATTATCCTCTACGCCCGACCGCGAATAAAATTGAGAATTTTTATCTCCTCTTTATTTAAATTTACTTTATTCAACCCTGCCTTTTTTAACGATAGTGAAAAATCATAAATATTAGTAATAGTATATATAATATCCTTCTAATACTTTATATTATACTTAAACTTTATTTCCCTTATAATCTTCTATATCCTTTTAACATATCTAAAGGTACGCTCTATAATAGATTTTAAACAAATATAATATAAAGTATATAGTTCTTTTTTAATCTTTAAATTCCTTCTCCCCATATTCTAATTTTGTAAATAGTATTTAACGTTTATAAAAGGGATTACAATTCCTTACCTTATAGCAAACTTAATATTAATAAAATAGTATTAACATTGTAATATACAAAATAAATATATAAAGGTTTGAAATATTAATAAAGTATTATTAATTAAACCTTCTACTCCTATTAGAACGTGATTAAAAGAGCTATTAAATCTAATAGTAGTAAAAACGTTTTGTATAATTCGTTTATTTCGATTACGCTAATGTATTATATATTTAGACTTTATAAAAGTATTAATATAGGTCATATTGATCATACTAATATAACTATTAAAAGTATTATACTTCGGATCGAATTCGATATAAATATCTAGCCAATTATCTTCTAATAATTATATAAACGCCTTATATAAAATAATAAACTATCGGAATATATCGTTGACTATTTTATATATATTATTCTAATTAATTTAGAAAAAAACGAAGTATTTCGCTAGGAAGCGCCCTATATTAAAACGTAGAGGGCGACTATAACCTTCTATTCAACGGACTAATACTATGAAGGTAGTACATTAATATACCTTTTTAACTAAACTACTAATTTATTTWAAATAAATTAATTTATCCTAAATAAGTCTTTAAATTACTTTTCTAACCTATAATATAATTTATCTATAAAAATCCGAACGTTAAGAGGTTTACTATTATATATTAATTAATATAATTAAAATTAATACTATAATAATATTATTCGTATAGCTAAGATGGTAGTATACGCAAATGGTATTTATTTAATTTGATATAATATTATAATATTAAAGTTATTATTAATAATTATATAAATGCTAAATAGTACGTATAAAAGTACTATATAGCCTATATAATTAGCTAACTCAGCATTAGAATATTGAGATATATTTTAAAAACATAGAAGGGTAATCTTTTTAAAAACCTCCTTCCAACTGCTAAGAAATGGCACAATCAACAAAAATTCATACCTCATATAGTATTTTATAACCCAGCGGAGCCTTCTTTAGCGAGGTACAAAATTATGGATCAAGTTTTTCCTTCCGAGACTTCAAAAACCGGTTGACCTGCCAAATTACTACCGAAACCAGTTTAGCGAGTTCGGAAAAAGAAACTTGGCACGAAAAAACCTGGAAAAGTCCTGGAAAGACGACTCATCCTCCTAGAAAAGATCAGGCCCTAAAATCTGCTGGAGCCCCGATTTTCCCTTTTCCTCCAGTCCGCTGCCTGTCTGTCACGTCCATCTCTAGCCGCCCTTCAGTTTGTTTCTAGAAAACCGCCCTTTTGTTGGTGGTGGTGTCACGACCCTTCCTTTTCCCACAAGTCCACCATATGCACACACGTCTCTCTAGTGTGTACAAACAAGTTGACGTTGGCCGAATAAAGTACCGCGCCGCCGCATCTTGACCTCAGAGACACTTGAACCCGGTCAAGAGCCAATCATCCAGTCCTTGCACGCGCGCCATACTGCTGCATCGAGCAGTCAGTCACCTGCAGAACCGCACAAGTCGAACCGACCCGTACCGGAGTGTGGAACGAGGAAAAGGAAAGCAGGAAACGACCAAGCCGGTACCGAGCAACCAAAGCAGTCGACGACTTCAGCGATATCCTCGATTCCCTGTCACCTACGTAGCTGCTCAACGAAAGGTCCCATCGACCTCATACCCAGCCCTTTCTGATCGCCAATCCGCCGATCGTATTCTTCTACAGACGACCGATTTTTGCGCAGCCAACCAACAAAACAAGATATCTTAAACAATCGCCTTGATTGGCCTCCGCTGGCTTGTTTTCTTGCGGTTCTACAGGTTAGGTGGCTGTGATACTATATTAAGCCTCAGGTCTTGGTCTTGGAGTCTCTGGAAGAGTCTTGGACGAAACACGTGTGGGAAAACACACCGGCCAAGCCTTCACATCGACAACTACAGGAGGGTTTGATTAATACCGGCCCCCATATCGGTTGGTTTTCAACTTCGAAAGAGAGAAACAGAGAGGGAAAGAGTATAGGACGGGAGTCTCTGCTTTTCAGTCAGCTTTGTTCCAAACAGCCATGCGCTGGCCGCCATCCCTGGGACTGTTTCCGCATTGTTGATACGACCCCTGAAACGTACTCCAAAGGCTTGACCCAAGCATTTGTGAGTTCGTACAGCCTTTCCAAGGGCGACAAGCAACGAAAGGGGAAGGAAGGCTCTAGGTCTCTTGCGATAGGTTTCCGATCGTCAGTCTTTTGAAGGAGATCCCGCAGAAAAGGCCAAACACCCTAGAACTGTTCGGCTGCAGGCCAAACTTACCCCCCAAACACCCCGCCGCGGCCGCATATTAGCTCAGCCAACATTCGACGTCACTTCGGTCGTCGAAAACCATCTTCCACATGTTCAGCAGATTGCACAGCAAGCATAAGGGCCACGCCAAGGAGCAGCAAAACAGGCGGCCACACGACCATCAGGCGTCGACGTTGCAAGACCTTGGCCTGCTTGGGCCCTCTTCAACATCCATTCCCTCTGCAAGCGGCAGCTCGCGGAGATCAGACTTTGACCGGTCCAATCATTCTTACCACAATCACTCCAGCGTTCCTGCAAGACAGTATCCCGCGGCGTCATATTCCGAGAGAGGTAGGTCATATTCTTATGGTTGAGTCTCAGACCGGCCATCCCTTCTCTTTTCCTTCCCTTAACCGCAATCTAGCTCTGGTGTCTCGGGAGCAAGGACTCTTAGGTATCATGGATGCGCCTTCAGTTGAGCTGGCTGCTAACCTAGGCTTCGCCTAACAGACAGCCCGATCCCTAACGGACACTTAGGCGCGCAATCACACTACTCACCAGTTACACCTACTTCACCTTCTCACTCACGAGAGAGCAACAGAATGAACACTAACGGGAGCCGGGGACGCCGGGAGCGCACGTTTGTTGGAAGCGAGTGTGCAGTTTGTGAGGAGCCGCTGGAGCATACCCTGCAGGGCGAGAGGATATTACAATTCTCGTGTACCCATGTGTCACACGAGGCTTGCTTTTACGAGTTCATCCGCGAGTTTGAGTCTCAATACTGCCCAACATGCAACGCGCCATTGCATTTGGACACCAGCCGTGGCGGAAACGTGTTAGATATCGGTAAGGGAAAACAAACCTTCCTGGCGTGAATGCTCGGTAGCGCTAACCAGCTCAACATCAGAAAAAATCAGCAACATGGTACGCTCAGTTTCCGTAAACGACACTCGGTCACCACCGGCTCCAGCTCCAACTTCATCGCAGCAGCCATGGGATGATCCGCTAGCACGAGCACCAAGTCGAGGATCAAGTGGTCGGCAAGATGGAGGTTTGCCACCTCWTGCCATGGCAWGAGGTAGCCAACGCGACAGTCGCGACGCCCCTTCGTCGTCAGATCATCGTTACACGCCAAATTCGAGACACGCGCGTAGCGATAGTGAGGCTACAGGGGCCACGGGCGCTACCGGAGGAATGGCCTCATCGGGAGGATATTCGGAAACGATGCAGAGTGGTCCACCGCGAAGACACGACTACGATGTCCAGGCTATGGAAACGTCGATAGCAAGTCCCCGTGCGATAACCCGAAATCCGATTCCAGCACCGACCGTTACCATCCGGTCGGAATTCCCTACAATTAGCAGGTCGCGGCAACAGCAGACGCTTACCTGTCTGGTCACGGTTGAGGTACCCGACAACAAGTGGAGGCCGGATCCCGAGGACCTACAGAATGGACCGCCCATGCTACCGCCACCCAGAGCTGAAGAGCCATATCCGCGCGCACCGTCGCCTACGAGGAGTGCGCCTCGCTTCTACCCCTATGAATCACCTGAAGCGTTGGCAGAGATGACCGAGAATCTGCGCAGCCGAGTCGACAACTGGCATGGCCTCGACTTCAGCCGGTAAGTGAATACTTCATTTGGTTAAGCACTTCTCTTTAGTATTCTTGCTAACACCAATATTTAGCTTCGGGAAACTCCGACTGTACGGCACACTCCGTGTTGGCAAGGATAAGGTGTCATGGCAGGAGCTGGAATGCTTTCTCTTCGCTGAGATGCTCATCTGCGTAAAGGAGAAAAAGAATGCGCATCCAGCACCAGGACAGTGGGAGGATGAAGCGGCGCGCAAAACGGGTCGATGCACGCTGAAGGGATCGATCTTGATCAAGAAGCACCTGAACGAGGTATCGGAGACCGGATCTGTCGACGAGAACATCCTGACGCTGAGCTTGTCAGTGAACGAGCTACCGCAGTTCCACCTTCGGTTCGAGAATCGCAATCAGCTCAAGCTGTGGCAACAGGCCCTGTTGGATCTGAATGCCGTCGAGACATCACCAATGCGCAGTCCCGAGTACGACCGCGAATTTTCCGAGGCAGAGGAAGACGAGTGGAACAGGAGCGCTGGTTCGAAGCAGCGGGTATCATCCCAGGCATCATCCTGGGGCGGAGCCAGGTCTGCCACCACGGCCCCGACTGAGTATACCAATGTGCGAAGCCCAGGGCTGCTGCCATCGATCCACGTCCCGGTTGACGTCGTCGTCGTTGTTCCGATTTCGGCCTCCATGCAAGGTGTGAAGATCAACCTTGTCCGCGACGCCCTTCGTTTTATGGTCAGCTCCCTAGGCGAGCGTGACCGAATGGGTCTCGTTACGTTTGGATCCTCGGGCGGTGGTGTTCCAATTGTGGGCATGACTACCAAGGCGTGGCCTGGCTGGAGCAACGTTTTGGCATCGGTCAAGCCCGTGGGGCAGAAGAGCCATCGTGCGGATGTGGTTGAGGGTGCGAACGTGGCTATGGATCTGCTCATGGGGCGCAAGTACAACAACCCCATTGCCACTATCATGCTGATCAGCGATGCCTCGACTTCCGATGCGGACAGTGTCGACTTTGTGGTGTCGCGTGCGGAAGCTGCCAAGTATGTCTTGATCCTCTTCACCACGCCAACATTTGAGTTTTTCAGATGAAACTAACTGGTATACTAGGATCACAATTCACTCATTCGGCCTGGGAACGACACACAAGCCCGACACAATGATTGAGCTCTCGACGAGGACCAAGGCATCATATACTTATGTCAAGGATTGGATGATGCTCCGAGAGTGTCTGGCAGGCTGCCTCGGTGCTATGCAGAGCTTGTCTCACCAAAATGTTAAGCTCAAGCTTAAACTCCCAGAGGGGTCGCCGGCCAAGCTGGGCAAGATCAGTGGCGCACTCCAAATAACGAAGCGGGCAACTGGGCGCGATGCGGAAGCCAACTTGGGCGACCTTCGATTCGGCGACAAGCGCGACGTGCTTGTACAACTGACGATTATGCCAGATACGTCGTCTGAGGAACCACAGTCGCACGCTTACTGGGATACTGTCGTATCAGGACTGGAGGCAATAGGCGGACCCATGGACGACGAGGACCAAAGGGCGATGTCGGTGGAGGAGGTTCCTTTGATACAGGCCGACCTTAGCTGGGGGGATATTCTACGCGAAGGCGCCACGCAGCACACGAGACCATCGCTTTTGGCAATTACAATGCTGCCTGCATCAGCAGGCTCGAAGAAGCAGTGGGCCGGCTCGCCAGCGATACCGCCTCACCCGTACATCGTACAGCGGCGGATGGAAATTCTCACGTCGGACATGTTGACTCGAGCATTAACCTTGGTCAGCAGAGGCCAGCACGATCGCGCCCATACGCTGTTGAGCGAGACGCGATCGATTCTCAAGGGTCTTGGTAAGGGCGGGTTGCCCCCTGTGCCACCAGCACCAGGAGGACCGCCCACCAAGTCGCTCCCGTCCACGCCTCGCCCGCACCACGACCACTCGCCGATTCCCGGCACTCCGGACCGGAGGAACACGCCGTCCCCTTCACCCGGAACCGGCTTGACCATATCGACCCGGCGATCCAACGATGCTTTTGGCGCCATGAACACCGGGGCATCCGCCATCGACCCGACTACCGTGTCAGCTCTTGATGCGGAACTCGAGTCCAGCCTCGAGTGGATCAACCACCCTGCCATCTTTGGGCGCGACAGCCGCAAGGCGGTGCTGCAGGCCATTGGGGTGATCAGCTCTCAGCGGGCATTTACGTTCCGCACGCCGATCGAAAGTCTCTGGGCGGGCCGGGTCAGTGGCATCAAGAAGCTGACGGAGAAGAGCCAGGAGTGGACGGCGGAAGGAGGAGGGGAGGGCGGCATCATGGAGGAAGCATAGTGGGCTCCTCATGGACCACTGGCTTTCATCTCCTTCTCGCTAACATTGCCAACCGATAACGGAACAATATTTCGTCGATCGGTGGCATTTTTTTGTTTTCTTCTTTCTGTTACTTGGTTGGCTGGTTCGAATTGCGACCTTTCGCTCGATGATACCACTTTTACTTCTTGTGTCGCACTTTGTTGCACTTGGTCATCTTTCTTCTTTATTATATAACAATATATTGTCACATTGGTGGTGGCTACCTTTGATTTGCGCTTGGATATGTTTGGGGTGCTTGTTTTGTCGGCATCTATGGGCTGGCTGCTGTTGAATTTGTAGTACGTACATGTGAGATGGATCGGGGATATGAAGGGTGGCGGACTGGCGGTAGTCTTTTAAATGAATGAGATTTATGTACGCGATAATTTTGGATGGGGGAGGCATCAATCATTATTCTCTGGTTGGGCATAATGGGAGGAAGGGAAGGGAAAAGCAGATGAAGAGTTGAATACCTAGGTGAAATACATCATCACCGTCAGCCTTATACTATATGACATCCATCTCGCAGTGTCTGTCTTGGGTACTAACTCCCAACTGAACTCTCTTGATGATCACAAGCACGAACCATGGGAAGCGGGAAGCAAGCAGCTAGCCACAGCGATAATGTTGATGTTGATCGTAAGTGACACCACAGTGTATCACGGCATTTGAACTGCCCGTACTGCTTTCACCAAGCAAGTGGTTGGCCGTCGATGGCGTTGATCAACAGCTTCCGACCTCGCCGAGATCCGGACAGACCACTAGAGGCCGGAGATGCAACGGGAACGGGGCTTTCGGACGGCCAAGAGGCCAAGAGCGGCCAAGCAATGCACTGGCGGGAAGCGCTGGATGGGTTTCCCTCGAGGGGAAAAACGACCCCAAATTATCAGATGCTTTGATAATCTTTGGCCAATCGGGAATCAGTACGGTTAGCAACCAAGTGGGGCCCAACCTTGTCAGCGGTCGTCATCGTCAACTGGAATAAGTGGAAAATCCTCAGGTCACACTCACTGCTCACTGGCACTCGCTGGAGGCACTGGAGTCACTGATCGAAGTCCCTGATTGCGCCTTGTTAGGCAGGCAGGCGGGTCACACGGAAGTCACAACAAGTTCTACAGCCGACTGGGGCGTGGGGGTCGGTTGTTGGCTACTCGAGATTCCTAGATCTGACAAAGTTGCCAAGGGCACCACTGCACCTTCTTCTGTTTGGCTCTATATTCATTTCTTCAAAAGGGCAGCTTATTCGTTGCTTCCCCTCCTCTCTTCAGATGGACGACCCACAGAGCTTCATCCATCGGGCCTGTGGTCAATCACGGTCCTGGGCTGATGATCTTGGGAAGTCGAAACTGAGACAAACGCGGCCACGACGAGAAACAGCCTTCAAAAAAAAAAAAAAAAAAAAAAAAAAAAAAAAAAAAAAAAAAAAAAAAAAGGCAGCAACGAACGTTCGGACTCATTGTTGGTTTCTCAACCAACCGACCCAATCCAACCCCTTCCCAGCGCGGGATAACCTTTTATTTGCGCGGCGTGGTCCTGTGTAATCCGAATTCCGAACAGTCATCCCGGGTTGGCTGCCTTAGTCCTATGGTCGACCTATTTCCACGYATCCCGTCCGTCGCTCAAACCTGAACCTCCTATTCTGACTGGATCGATCAACTGAGGTGACCTGAGCCGATCTACGTATCTCAGGCTGCGTCAGCTTGGGTTTTGCTTGGGTGTGCTGAAAGCCTGAAAAGGTGACCAAAGTGACGACCAGACAACGGCACTATCTTCGCCCTCGTGGATACCCTCTAAAAAACTTACAAGGGGTACAGTCAACTATCCCGTTACCTACGCCGAGAAAGCACACAGCAAAAGTCTCCATACTTTGGAGTGCAATCCTACGCTGTTTCGCCGCTGTTAGCGCTACCGCACTAAAGACCTTGATACCACCGAACGGGTCTCGTCTCACCTCACCTCTGATCATCGTTGCCAACTACTCATCTTTTCTCTTTTCTTCACCTCTTCACCTCTTCTTTTGCTTCACTTCATTTTCGATGGGGGTTCTTTTGTGGAATTATCTTTCGTCGACATAATACCGGGTCTCCGTCCGAATATCTTTTACAACACACCTTTTACGCAATCCTCAAACGGATACACAAACATCTCCGGACCGGCTACATGTGAAAGTGAAGAGGTGGATTCAACAGTACCCTCATTTCATTATACCTACAAATTTCCCTCAGACCACCACAAGAGAACTCGAAACGACACCCGCCTTCTCTGAAACTAGCAACAGCATTCATGAACACCATTATTCGGCAAACATAAAATTAGCGCAGCGGCAAGATGAGGACCGACGACGACGAGATAGGGTCCCCCCTCTTACAGGACCGCTTCTCAACGGACCGTCTAGAGACAGGCAGCGACGGAAGAGAGTATGGCACGGCTACCACCCCCCTCTACGAGAGCGATTGCGCTACGCCCGGATCCGAGATTCAGGAGGGAGTGAGGCAGATTGAGGCTGTCTCGAGGGCGTGGACCAAGTCTGCCTTGATCGTAGCTTATATGAGGTTTGTCACGTCCAATCAGGTGTTTGGCCCACGGGATCTGGACGAGTGAGTGCTAACACGGCTTGCTTCAAAGTATCTTTCTTATCGCTTTCACAACATCACTCGAGGGTCAGGTCACATATGCCTTGACGGCTTTCGCTGTTAGCTCCTTCAACAACCACTCTCTGTTGTCGACTGTTTCAGTTGTTCAAAATGTTGTCAATGGTGAGTTCAGTGCTGGAGAACGGCCGGAAATCTTGAAACACAAGAAACTAACAGTTACCAGCCGTCATCAAGCCTCCTATGGCCAAGATTGCTGATGTCTTCGGTCGTCTCGAGGCCTTTGCTATATCCATCGTCCTTTGCGTTCTAGGCTACATCCTCATGGCAGCCTCCAAAAACGTGGAAACCTACGCTTCCGCACAAATCTTCTACGCGGCTGGCTCAACGGGACTACAGATCCTCCAGCAAGTCTTCATTGCCGATACCAGCTCCTTTCTCAACCGAGCCCTCTTCTCCAGTCTGCCGGACAGCCCCTTTCTGGTCACGGTTTGGATCGGTCCGCTTATAGCGTCAGCCATTCTGGCAACGACAACCTGGCGATGGGGCTACGGCATGTGGGCGCTCATCCTGCCCGTTGCCTTTCTCCCCTTGGCCTTGAGTCTGTACCTCAACCGCCGGAAAGCGGAAAAACTAGGGATCCTCAAGCCAAAGCACCATCACAGCAACAACGACGACGGCAGCACCAAGACTAAAATCCGCAACATCCTCCTCCGCGACCTGGACATGATCGGCACCCTCCTCTTCAGTGCCGGTCTTTCGCTCATCCTGATCCCCTTAACCCTCATCTCCCGTTCCCCCCAGGGTTGGCGCGATCCTAAGCTCCTTCCTATGATCATCCTCGGCGCCTTCCTCCTCATCCTCTTCCCCCTCTGGGAATCCCGCCCGCGCCTCGCTCCCCACCCCCTTTTGCCGTTAGACCTACTCAAATCCCGCACCTTCGTCGCCGGCTGCAGCCTAGGGTTCTTCTACTTCATGATCTTCTACATCGCAGTCCAGCCGTACTTCTACTCCTACCTCCTGGTGGCTCTCAACCTCCCCGTCAACCGCGCCGGCCAGATAACCCAAACTTTTAGTTTTGCCTCCACCATCGCCGCCATCCTGGCCTCCCTCGCCATCCGCCAGAGCAAGAGCCCTAGGCCGAGACCGTTCATCATCGCCGGCGCTTTGTTGTACACCTTTGCCATCGTCATCTTGCTCATGACACGCACCAAGGGCGTTAGCATCCCCTCGTTGTTCTCAGCCCAAGCCGTCCTCGGCGCCGGCGCCGGTCTGATGCACGTCGCGACGCAACTGGCCGTGCAAGCCTCGTGCGGGGAT